>BPLQ01012876.1:0-130995 GCA_021605075.1 Caerostris darwini | reverse complement strand
TGCATTGCATTATAGCAGTTGTACATAAAAATGACATTCAAAAAGGAATTTAAAAATAAAAACAATTCTTTTAAATAATCAGTAGTTCTTAACGTAAGTAAGCAGTACTTATTTTTCATTATAATTTTTCATTTTAAGAGATTTAAAAAGTTTAAAATGATGAATTATTTTTGTGAACCAAAATTGCAGTTTACAACATAAGAACAAAATTTTTTAAAAATATGTGATTATTTTTATGGTTATTTTAAGCTTTATTGAATGGAATCATTATATTTTTAAACTTTATGCCATCTTCATAATAATTTCTCCTTGATCAAGTTTCAATTTGTTATCTTTACACACTATTGATTACTCGGTGTTATGTTTCCTGTCATTCTGCCTTCATGAAAAGATAGTTGAAAGATTATTGTCCACCTACACTTCACGACTTCGTTTGTAAATTCAAATCGAATTTCTCACAACCTTCAGAGGCATTGAACATAGAAGGACGCATTTCTTCTGAATTACCAGTGTCGTGGATATCATTCCCATAGATGGTGAAGAACTCGTCCTGACTGCTGATGCTGGAATACATTTCTCAGGATGAGGTTTTTTGTGCTCATGTTCTAAGGTTGAATTATGATGAGTTTGGCAGTTCAGTTTTGTAGGAAAGTACATATAGAACTGTGCTTTCTTTTTTTGCAACTTTTCACAAGAAGTTCCGTATTTCTAGTAGAATTGGAGAAATCTGAATTGGAGATCTCTCATACTATTTTAAACCCCGATTAAAATCGGTCACCAATTGTTGTCCATCAAAATTCTTATAGTATGCCTTCTTGCAAAAGTAATAATTTTTTTAAAATAAAGAGCAATCAGAATCGAAAATTTGGTACTGAATATATTGCTGTTGTTGCTGATGAGATTGTACTTTCGGAATAACTTGTACATTCAGACTATGAATCAAACCGCAAATTCTATAGAGAAAATAATACCTGAAACTTGTGGGCTCGGTTTTTTTAAAATTTGGCGAAATGCGGTTGCTTCCAATGGCGTCTTGAAGAGTACAACTTCACCTAGTTGCGTGAAATCATAGTTGCTTTCTTCTAGTAGAACAACTTCGCCAGATGCATCTGAAATATCCGAGTGATGTCTGTCATTTTCCTTTCCAACAATTAGATTGCAGACCTGTTCATGGATTTGTAAATTATTTGAACTCCCCATTCTATACTTGTTGACTCTTCTATTACATTAAATTAACCTATAAAAGAAAAAATAAGTTATTAAAGATTTTTTATTTTTTTATTTAAGCGATAATAAATATTCCTCACCAAATATATCAAAAAATGATTTAATACGAAAGAATAACTTCCTTAAATTAGTAGCAATTAAATTATTTTTTTTTTTAAACCTTTAACATTTCAGAATCGACCAAATGTGAAGAAATTGAAGAAAAAAATTGATAGGGAACCGAATCAAGTTATAAAAATTGACATTTAGTTCTTTTGATGAATTTTAAATTAGAATAAAAACAAATTTTCTCATATTTCTACTTAGTAATTTAAATATTTGAAGTTAAGGATTGCAAAATCGAATTTTCTTACACACACAAATTTTTATAAAATTAATCTAGAATGAGTTTTTCTTGATTTCAAACTGAAAATCAGATGATATCTATAATACTGAAAAATTTCAACTATCTTTAAAAACAATATCTATATGAAAATTGTTAATAAAATTTGCGTTGCATGCATTACCGCATTAATCGCATCCCAGCATTTTTCTGGATGTTCTGTTTGCTAACTTGAATCAAGTCATACTCCTTTTTATGTAATTGCATTTTTTCCAACGCTCCCTGTAAATAAAATTATCGAAATGTGTAAAATTTTAATTTTAATTTATTTTTGTCGATATTAATATAACATTCTGTTACTTTAGAAGTATTTACAGGAAAGTAAAAAAAAGTTTCTTTGCGCACATTATGCTACGTTTTAACACCAACTTATTTTTTCATAAAAATATCTAAAATATCGAATTATTAACGGTAAATGTTAAGTTTCCTAATCAGTACTTAACACTGGCTTTTGTTTGTTTATAAGTAGAAGAGGTGTTGTTAATTATTTATACAAAATGTGACATTAAGTAAACATTCTTTTTTAAAAACATAAAATGAGACCTTTTGAAGGTTGGAAATCGTAACTACTCATTTTTACAAGAGGACGTCTCATTATTGAATTGAGCTTTTATTCTGATGCTTAAAAAAAGTGAATCTGCAAATTGTTCTTCTTTATCATGAACATTGATTTCGTCTGATGGATCACATGAAATGAGCCATAACATGCAACAGTATAATCAAAATTAATTTTGAATGAATTATTTATTAGTATAATCAAAATTATATAAAATAAGGAAAATATTACTCATTAAATTAAACATTCTAATTTCAATAATTTAAAATTTTTTCCGTATCTTACTTAAAGTAAACTTCAAGAATAATCTTACCTTCATAAAAATTTAGTGAGCAATGTAATTTTTTATATATTTTTAAACAATATTATTTCTCTTTTTTTTTTTTTTTTTTTTTTTTTTCAATTTGTATCAGGAGTTCCTTTTTTTTTTGGGGTTTCACTTTTTTTGGAGAAATACAATTCCTCAAGAGTAAATTTAGTTTTGACAAAATGTGTTCAAATTGCCGGGAAATACTTTCTCTCTTGATTCTTTTACCTAAAAAAAATTAAACCTAAAAAAGAATAATTAATTAATAAAACAAACTTTATAATTTTGAAGAATTCGTTTTTATTTTGATATGAATGAATAATAAGCAATAAGTTAACAAACTTTGCAACGTCTGTATTTCAGAATGAAGTCTTATTCGAGAAAATAAATTTCAACAAATCAGTGAAAAATAAATTTTATAATTATTGTAAGACACTTAAAAAAAGACGCAGACTTGTAAAAAAAGGGTAAAAATTCAAAACAGTTAAATCTATAATGGATTATCTTTGAATAATTAGCGATGATTTTTTCATCAAATTCGAGAATAAATGTTTGCAATTGTATTAGAAAAATCTCAGCTGTAATCATTCATTTTATCGATGAATTTGTCAACAAAATTTACAATAAAATTATATCAACTATCTCAAAAATTGCGTCCATATATTTTTCTATCTATTTCAATTACAACCCTCAATTATTTCGTATAACATTTTATGTGAATACATTTTCACCGACGCTGCAATTATTTCATCAAAATGTGTAAAATTTTAACTTATTAATTTTTTCACCTTAATTACAAAATATTGCTTCATTTTAGAAGATTATTTATAAAAATCTAATTTTTTCCTTTTTTTTTCACCGTATTTTCCGAAATTATTTTTGCATGAAGATATCTTTCACTAAATCTTCATATCTGATGCCTCTAAAATAACATGTTCTAAATACAAAAGAGTGGCATACAACTAATTTATAATAGGCGTTTCGATTCATAATTACCAATTACTAACAGCTCTTGTTTAGATGCAATTAGAGGATACTATTGTTAAATATATTTGCAAAATGTGACAAAATAATAACGAATATTTAATTTGCAAAAATATTTATTACACAATATATTTTATTATATAATATATTAAAATATACTACTAAATATTAATTTCATTTTAAATTATAATGATTTAAAAGCATTGCAATTGTACAATAATTATCAATTGGTATAACTAAAATAATATATACACACATTATTTTATCAAATTAATCATTTTAATTCCAATAGTTTTTTTTTAGTATCTTACATAAAGTAATTATCAAGAAAAATCACACCTTCATTAAATTCCAGGTTCTATGATTTTGCTCGCATCTGTTTCTTTCAGATAAGAATTTGCTAAAAGACTTGGCAAAAAATATATACATAAGTCAAAATAAATTTTTGTTGTACTATTTTATCATCTATTAAATATAGAAAGCGAAATATTATTTCCGAAGCAAATAAAAATCACATCTTTAAAGGAACGATACAAAATATTTTCATTAAAACTCATTCTATCCGTTGAATATTTAAAAAATAAACCATTCTGTTACAAAATAATTTTTAGAATACAATTCATCCATACGTTGCCATGCGATGGAATCGGAAATATTAACATTAATTAAATTAATATTAAAATATTAAATTACATAATTTAATTTTTAATAATTAATTAACTAATAACTATTAAAAATTAAATTATAGGCCATATATATATATATTAATATTAAATATTAAATTAATTAAATATTAATATTCTTCTTTCGGAAATATTAACTAAACGATTGATAAATAAAAATAAAATTAAAAATTGTAATTCGTTTGCAGACAATTTTTTAAGAGAATTTTTTTTCTAAAGTTAGTTATTTTTCTAATCGTTTGGCAAGAATTAAAATTTGTTGTCTAGATTATGTGGGATCACGAGTTTGAGAACAATAATACATTATCCAATGAGTCGAATCCGGTAAAAGCAAACATTAAATATCTCAATTCCGTTGACACGATGCATATGATAAAAAAAAGGACGATATCACGTGCTCATATGATTTCTAAACAGTATGAAGGAAATGTATCAATGGCATCATTTTAAAACATTTGCCTTTACAAATAAAATTAGTATAAAAAACGGGCAAACAAAACAAGCGATATATTTATTCATAATAAAAACATCAATAGGATAATGCCATTGAAAGGATGGTGATGAAATACTTTTTTTATTGATCGGATGTAAGGTATATCATGTATGATATATTTATTCATAATAAAAACATCAAAAAGATATTGACATTGAAAAGATGGTGATTAAATACATTTCATTCAAGAAAATTTCTTTTATTGCTGGGATGTAAGCTATATCCTGTATGATATGTTGCATAATATGCTGTATGTTGGTATGATAAACTAGCCAAGTCTTGGCCCTTAGGATACATTTTGCTATAATTCTTAATATATATAATAGCTATTATAGAAGAGACCTTCTAAGTTAACCCGTAAGCTTTTGATGTAGTGTAAACTTTGTCGAAGTACAAAATATCAATAGAGAGTTTTTGCATACCGTATTTCGGACTACCGTTAGCTTTTTCTCCCTAGCGCGCATGCTCATAGGAAATTGCGCATGCGTATCTGTAATAATGTTTCCTATGAGCATGCGCGCTAGGGAGAAAAAGCTAACGGAAGTCCGAAATACGGTATGCAAAAACTCTAATATCTAACATTCCCACCGGGAATAAACACGAAAAATCTGTAAGGCGGGAAGATTCTACACATTGTGGAAAGAAAGTTAAAAATGTGCATCTCAGAACTATGGGTTCATCTCGCTACCTGACTCGGATCCATGCACAACTTTGAATAAAGTACCTTTCTTTTTGGAGCTCCATCATTTTTATATTAATTAATTCGGAAAAATTGTTGCTTTTCTGTAAATATCGATTTACATAGAATTGGATTAACACAATGTTCGGTAGAATGCTGTAATTGAAACAGCTTCATTATTGTTTATAATATTCTTGGAAATTTTAAACAATTATGGAAATATTTCTTGTTAAAATAAGCAATAAAATATTAATAACCTTCGTTGGCTGGCAGACGGTAATGGGGTCGGGAGAGATTTCCTCTTCTGCAATCATTGCATCATCTTGAAAGTTGACAAATTTGTTGGTAAAATGTCACGTGGACTGTGTGGTGCAGCTATTTGGTTAGGGTTGTGAAGCTTTTCGGATCAGAGGGAAGATGGTATTTTGTTAAGCGGATCAAAGTTGTTAATTCAGTCGGGCAAAACGTTTCCTCTTGAAATTTATCCAAGTTAATGAATCTATCAAAGGAACATTTTTAAATTTTAATAATTCATTTATCGAACTATTTTATTTATCTAATCGCGTGCAAGCATTAACAATTTACTACTGAGGAATTGATTCATCAGTTGTAAAAAAAATTATATTTAAAACAAAACTATTGTAATTTAATCTATGTAAAAGTGATGCAATAAGTATGAATTACGTTAGTCTCATATATATTAAGATTTATAAGATTTTTTTTCTTTTGTTTTTTACGGCATTAATGTTTGAAATAATAAAAAGAAATCATTGAATTACTCTGTGTGCTCTCTTCAATCGACTCAAAACGGTGTCCCCGGGGTGTTCTTTTGAGTTTCGGGAATAGCCAGAAGTCACACGGTATGAATACGGTGGTTGTGGAACGATATGGGTTTCATTTTTGGCGAAAAAGTCACGAAGAATCAATGCAGTGTGAGCTGGCGCATTCCGTGTTTTCGGTACCAATTGAGATTTGACGCGTTTGAGGCCCAAAATGGAATTGACCGATCCTTCTGAAGCTCCAAATCTTTAATTTTTCTGGGACTGAGCATCGTCGGTTGAGGTGGAGGGTCGACCAGAGGACTCTGCGTCTTCAACGCGTTCTCTGCCTTCTTTGAACTGTTTATACCACTTGTAAACATTTCTTTCTGATATAGGAATGTTCATCGAATGCCTTCTGCAACATTCTATACGTTTCCGCTAACAAAATTTAACGCAAGTTCTTTGCTCAAATAATTCAGACATTTCAAAAATCGCCGGAATCAGTTTTAGCATCTCACAAAGCCAAGCGTCTCTCAAACACTAATGAATATTTTGACGTCAAATTTCACACAGATGTCAAAGACAGTGCCAGCAACCTAAAAAGGAAAAAAAGTGAAATTCCGTAAGTCTCGGGAATTTAAAATTGAAAATGGGTCCTACTTTTTGTGCACAGTATTAGTTTAAATACTGCAAAGCAGATTAGTTAGCATATTCAAAGACTTTCGTAACTAATATGTGGAATCTATGAAAGGATTTTCTTGTGTCTTTATTTTTTGAGAAAATTCTTCTTTTCCTTATTTTTTGTTTCCTTTTCTGAACGAGAGTCTGTTTTCTAATTTAGAACTTTATTTTCTATTTTTTGTCAACTGATTCAACATTCCCAAATATTCCATATCTATTGATTTTGCCTTTCTTAGTAACAATAAAAAGGGCCTGATGGCCGAATGACTAGCCGAGGGGATGCCATGGGATGTATGTAGTGGCTGGGAATCCACTTTAAACGGTAGGCTCCGGTCTAATATGACTGTTGGGCGTAGGACTGACAAGAAAACGTAAAAAGAAAAACTTCTCCTGTCTCGAAATCTGCCTGCAGGCAGATGGATTTGGTTCAACATGAGGTAGCTGCGTCAATGACGAATTAACTATAAAATCAATTTGATACGATTTTTAACAAATCCTTCCTTTTGCAAATTACTTAAACCTTATTTTTTATTAAGGAGAACGTAACTCTCCGTATGGCATTTTCCTTCTTTATAATATAAAAACGTAAAATGAGATTTGGCAATATTTATTCAGTTATATCTAATGGCTGATTCCTATGTTTGGAGACTGATGACTGGTGCTCGTTGCCATAGGTTTCGGGTTCAAGTTCCGGCGGTGCCATGGATGTTTGTAGTGGTTCGGAATTCACTTTAAACCTAGGTCCCTGTCTAATAGGACTGTTGAACGCGAAGCTCACAACCCTATCCTGCAAAAAGAAAACATCTCCTATCTCGAATGCCAGTACGCAGACGCCTTGGCCCACCATGGGGCTGTTGAGCCAATGATGAGGAATGATGATGGTTCCCTGGCCTAAATAGCCGAGTGTCTAACACTCTGGCGCTCGATGCAACAGGTTTAGGGTTCGAGTTCCGGCGGTGTCATGGATGATTGTAGTGATTCGGAATTCACTTTAAGCCGTAGGTCCCGGTCTCGTATGACTGTAAAGAGCGTCCCGGAGCCAAATCAGACTTCTACTACTTCTACTCTGCTCCATCACAACAGAGCAGTCTGATGGCTAATTGGCTAGCATGGATGTTCGAAATCCACGTTAGACTATAGGTCCCGGTCTGATTAGACTAAAGTGTGCACAAAATTATCATAGAGCGACAAACAAACAAACCAAACCAAACCATCACAACAGAAGCTGCCCCTTTCCCTCCATCCATGAGTAGATTACACATGAGATGTCCGTCCCGCACTGCAGGACACTGAGGATTAGTCACAACCCAACACAACACATATATGATAGTTCTCAGTGTTTATGATGGTAGTTTTATCGTTTCTGAAACTGGTGTGATTTCACTAAAAATGGCTGTTTCTTCACTGTGAGAAGTAAACTATTCGTAAAAAAAAAATTCAAATGGAATTGGGCCCGAGCCAACGTGTTGATCGAAATGAAGAACTTTTGGGGTTTTTTTGCGAAAAGAGATGGAGTGTGCAAAAAGCTTTGTTGTTCGAGAAATGCAAGTTGCTTACTTTTTTTTAACTTTGAAAATGCATTAAGAAGATGTTCTTGTTCTTTATTTGCTCTTTCAGAGAAGGGGGAATGGATGTTCTTTTCTATTATAGCACAGAATGACAAAATCTGTTTTTTTTTTTAAAAAGGGAAGAAAGGGTTCATGAAAGAAAAATTGTTTTCGGCTCTTTTTAAGCAAATGCGAAGATTTCTTTTATATCGATTTTTTTCAATGTTTTTCACAAAAATGCATAGTGACATAATTATATCATGGTCTTGGTGGTGCATCTTTCTGTTTACAATTTAATACAATCGCGTACTTTTGAATAAAGCTGGGCTTTTTTTATGTTTAAAACAGACAGCTATGTTTATTTCATTTGTAAAAATGTAAACAATGTAAAAGAAAAATCAAATAGCTTTTAAAGTTGATTGAAAATCATGTATCTTAAAATTACAAAAATAAAAGTTTATTTCATAAAATTATAAATATTTTTGAAGAAATGCAAACTTTCACTTGCAAACAAAGCATGATAAATGTAATGTATTCTACCATGTTTTTCCTTAGTAAAATTATGGCAAAATATCTTTTTTTCTAACCCAACTTGGGCGGATCGATAACAACATTTTAGACCAAGTCCCGGCTTTATTTTAAACAATATTCCTTTTGGTTTCACATGTATTTGTTATAAATTTCCATCAAATAAGCTGTCAAAATGATGCAACATTGTTTGTTTACCATAATAAAATATATTGCTGTTTATTTAAATATAAAACACTCGATCTGTTGTCATTCCTGCCACTAAAAAAGTAGTATAACAAAAAACGTTACGAAAAAAGAAATTAAAAAGGAATATAAAACAAAGAAGTTAAAACAAATAAATATCTTTGTGGAATATTCAGCTACTTTAAGAACTTATCAGACGAGCTTATTTCGTTTACTTCAAAGTTGAGTAAATTGCCGTTACCACTCAATTAACGAGTTTAACTCTGAGAGTACATCCAACGGTTTAGGTTTCATAACTCAATTGCAAGAAATCCCTTGCCCGTTTCGCGGAAACCAATAGTAAAGGGTTACACGATTTTTCTCACGTGTAAATGAATCTGTCGAAGGTTATGCTCATAACAAACTTAGTGTGGAAAGACCAATTTGCTTCACGCTGAAGGTGACGAAATAAACTCGAATAATACGCATTTTTGGAAACTTTCCGACTGCATCAACTCGGATCTTGTTTGTAATCCATAAAATTAGAAATTATCACATATAATATATTTTTATTATCTGCCCGACTCGTCACTCAGTGATAACGTGCTCCGCTGGTGAGCATTAGGGCTGATGTTCCATCCACTGGCGGCTGTGTTGTAGACACTTTCAAACACGAGGAGATTCGATGGCGTTTGGGATATTCAGAATCTTGTCTCGTGAGTTGGACTACATAGTGCGAGTTTTCCGGGTTTTCCCTCATGGTACGAAAATGCGGGATAGTTCTCCTTAAAAGTTCTCCCGGAAGACATTGTCCTTCTTCAACGACTCGAACCCAAGTCAGACCTACGGGGGCTCCATCACATCAGAAACTGCCCCTTTGGCATCCATGAGTAGAAAAAAGGCATCCATGAGTAGACTACTCATAGGGTTCCGTCCCGCTCTCTAGGACATTGAGAATTAATCACAACAACATTTTTTGTTATCTTAGAGTATAGGAAAAAAAACCAGTCTGTTTATAAATTGATCATGCTGTGAAAAAAAACAAGAGCAACTTTGTATTCGATATGTGAAGAAACGAGCATAGTGTATTTTTCTATGACTTTCTAATTGAAATGATTTAGTGATAAATGTGCGTGATAAATTGCTTAGAATTCTATATAATATTGAACCCTAGTGTGAGAAATGATATCAGATTGGGTATTTATTTAAATTACGGACAATACAAGTACACATGAATTCAATGCGGAATTTATTGAATGGATTAAATAATTAACTTATACTAAAAGATAGAAATTGTTGTGTAAAAGACCAATAAGCTCTTTTTAAGTGTTTTTCATGCGTAAATAAAGGACTTTATATAACTAGTTGAACATTAATCAAAGCAATTTTTGAATATAAATGCAATATTAACATATATCAAAATCAATATACTAGTATTATGCTACATAGATTTTGATTGTTTTGATATAAATACCAGTATACCTATTAATAAGTATACTAGAATATGCATATTTTATTATGCCAATCAAAGAATGTTGCATCTTTTTGACACTTTATTTGATGGAAATTCATGAGGAATTCCATGAGAAATCAAAATTAATATTCAGCAGGACATAAACTATTAACAATAAAAAATTTATTTTTTATCAAAAAAAGGCATATAACATCAATTAAAGGCAAATGATAAACTTGATTAAAATATAAATATAATTTTATGAAAAAAATTATAAGTATTTTAATGTGCTCATTACTTATGTTCATTGTTATAATTTTTGATATTTTAAATGCGTCACTATGGTAACAAGATTAATTGCATTTTATATAGCCATAAAAATTTCGATCGATCAATTTTATATTCGATCGCCTTACGTATTTTGTATTAAACACCTCTCAAAATGATCGAAAGTGGGGCCTGAGGTCCAATGGGCTATCGCTCTGGCCTTTGGTAGCACTTGCTCCAAGTTCGAGTCCTGGCGGTGCCATGGAAGTTTGTAGTGGTTCGGAATCCAATTTAATTCGTAGTTCCCGGTCTAATAAGATCGTAGAGCGTTGCGGGGGTAGTGTTGCTAGATTCCGTAGCATATATTCAAGCTATACGTGCCCCCCTGTATAGTGCTAAATGGGTAACAATGGTGCAACCTTGCATATGGCATAAAGATTAACTGTCTCTGTATAGCCAGCTGCATTAGGAAAAAAATGATTGGAAGTAAATAGAAATATTTTATTTAGAATGAACGAAAAAGGGTTATGATTGTTACAGTTTAAGTGATTAAAATTTTATGATTGTTACAGTTTAAGTGATTAAAATTTTATGATTGTTACAGTTTGATTAAACCGTTATGATTGTTACAGTTGAAGTGATTAAAAATATTTAATCTTCTGGAATTTTAATTTTAAGATAATTTTTATTCATAATTGACATTTCTCATTAAAATGTACCTCAAATTGATTCCATTTATTTATTAGGCTAAACTTTATTTGTGCCTTTATGTTGATATGTCATTTGATTAACCAAAAGCAAACAATTATTTTCATTTCTAAATGTTATTGTAAAAAAAACCAATTAATAACTTTCAATAATTAATCTTTTAATTACAAACAAGATTAATTGAAGAAGTTTACAACTCAATGAATATTTTTCTTCATTTGATGATGATTTGAATATGTTTTAAAAAAGATTATCGCAATGATTTTTTTAAGTCTTTATTGCTAATTATCAGTTCATTCAGAAAGACATTTCAGTCACAAAGTAATATTCCAGTCCAATTTTGAATAAATTTTAATTACTTGATTTGAATAACGAACCTCGAAAGTTAAGGAACTATTGATTACTTGTCACTAATTTATAAGAATTCTTGAAATTCTAACCGAAACAAATCAATTCTATTTAATATTTTAATGAGTGTGTTTGTGAGGATTAACATTTAACTAATTCTTGTCATTTAAAAATAATTATCAAATTGTTATTTTCTATCAAAGAAAAATGCAAACAATCAATTGATACGAAAGTAGTTGACCTGAATTTGAAGAAGTTGAATATAATATTCTCATTGATAAAAATGCGACTAATACAGATAATATATTGGTGTATTTGATGTAATGTTTTTCTAATGCAGCTGCAATGGGCAATACAGGGACAGTTCGTCCTTATGCCATAAGCATGGGCTTCACCGTTGTTACTCATTTAACACTACCCAGGGGGCACGTGTAGCTTGAAGACATGTTACGGACGCGAGTACACTACTCCCATAACGCTCTACGATCCTATGAGACCACGACTTACGGTTTAAAGTGGATTCCGAACCACTAAAAACAACCATGGCACCGCCGAGATTCGAACCCGGTGGTACAGGGCGCTAGTACGCTAGCCACTCTATCATCAGGCCCTATTTTATCTATGTAATAATTTAAAAAATTATTTTTAAATAAGATAATTAAATTCTGGTAGTTGTGCTATAGACAAAGCCAGGAATACATTTTACAAGTGTAAAGCTGCAAAGGCTTCACATCAATTTTACTAAATAACTTTAAAAGAAGAATATTTCTAAATTTGTCATGGGTAGTTTGTAATATTGGCCACCCCACTAGTGTGTCAACGTCATTTTCTAGAGCGGTGTTAAATTTTGAAAGGACTTTCTGTTGCAAGTTGCCGCATTTGGTGTGAAGTAATGGAGGTTTGGTTTGTCGTTCTACGGTCATTTTTTGCACACTTTAGGTGAGTTTGACCGGGATCTACAGTTTAACGTGATTCCGAACCACTCACAAACATCCATGCCACCGCCATGATTCGAACCTGAAGCATGTGGTACCAATTGCAGAGCGCTAGCCAATTGGCCATCATGCCGCGACGTATTAGTGGAGTCTCACTACGCAGTCTATGTATCACATATGCCAGGAGCGAAATGTAACCTGTTAAAACTTAAATGTTAATTAAACCAGTCACCTGAGCCACTTGGGATTTTGACGTATTTTAATCTGGTATTTATATTCAAAAATTGAACGACTCGTGGCTCAGTGGCAACGTGCGCCGCTGGTGAGCATTAGGGCTGACGTCCAATCCGCTGTAGACACTGTTTCAAAATGCAAGGATACTCTAGGGTGTTTGTGATGTTCAGCATCTGGCCTTGTTAGCCGGACTACTATTACTGCACTGCACCACAGTACTGTGCCTAGAGCTGAGTTGCCCCTTTACAGTTTGGGAATGATGTGGGTAAGAGAAGTCTGACTGGGCTCCGTGACGCTCTTACAGTCGTGAGACTGTATTACGAACCACTACAAACATACATGGCACCACCGGGACTCGAACCCCAAACCTTTGTCACTGAGCGCCAGAGCTCTAGACTCTCGGACATGCAGGCCCCTCGTTAGCCGAACTACTTCGCGTGAGTTTTCCGAGTTTTCTCCCATATGATACGGAAATGCTAGGTAATTCCTCTTAAAAGTCCTCCCTGTAGGCACTGCCATCCTTCTTCAGCTGGTCGAGCCAAGTCAGACTTCTACCTACCAGTGCTCCATCACAACAAAACCGCTGGCCCTTTCTTACCATCCATTGGTAGATTACTCATGGGATGACCGTCCTGCACTGCAGGACACTGAGAATTAGACACAACAATATATTCAAAAATTGCTTTGATTAATGATCAATGAGTTAATTAAATTCCTTTATTTACGCATGGAAAACATTTAATAGAGCTTATTGTTCTTTTCGATAACAATTTTTCTCTTTGCGAATAAGTTTATTATTTAACCCGTTTAATAAATTCTTCGTTGCATTCATTTGTATTCTCAGATAAGATCTACAACCCTTCATTAAATTCATTTTAATTTATTCATTTTATTAACGTAATTATAATCATATTTTGCTTTTAATTCCATTCTACAAGTAGACAAATGTGAAATAAATTCAAACAAAAAAATGGCTCCAAACCAGTACCAACATTAAAATATTTCAATTAAAATTATGCAATAAAATAATTAAATACAAAGGTCTAACAAATTAGCTGCGAAATTCTTTATTTGTAAATTTATCCTAAACTATTATTCATAAATTATTCAGACGATTTAATTTTGACTGTTAAACGTATTTAGATTTATAATTTCTATTCTAATTAAAATGGCGCATTGAATGAATACATAAATATATTTTTTAAATAAAAATTCAGATAAAAAAAAGGGGCGAATAATTATTAAAATTCATAACAATAAATTTTCTATTGTTGTAAGTAAATCAAGTTGATTTGAAATGAAATCCTACTCCGTCAAGTAAAATATCTCCAAACTAAGAAATATTTCTACAAAAGAAGTTCTTCAGATAATTAAGATATTCAAATGTCGAACAATGGAAATATAATCCTACAGTCTTAATATTTCTCATCGAAAAGGTAAAAAAAAATCTTTTTTTGCATTTTAAGATTTAAGAATGGCAAATCAGAGAATATGCCAGGAATTTTGAATAAATGATCTCGTTCATTAAAAAACAAGTAATAACTCTTGTTAATTAAAAAACTTATATTTAAGAGTTTTTTAATATTATTTTATATTCTAATTAAGTATTATGCTAAAAAATATAAGTGTCAAGCCATTTCAAATTACGTTATTTTCCTAAAAAAAATGTCTATTTATTTAAAATAAAAACAATAATTCTTTTTTTAAGAATGTTCTTTCTTATTATTTATTCTTAACTCGAATAAGAATTTTTCTGTTATTTTGAATTCTCTTCACTATTCATTAATTAATTCCAATCGTATACCAGGTACTGCGTGTACTAGCTGTCCTTCGAGAGATCGAACGTGATGGTGGTAGTATATTTAACGGTTATATTGCTGCTTTGAAAAATGGCGATTAAACCAAACAATGGTGATAGGAAATCATTTTCCTGCTTCACATGCCTAGAAAACAAAATTGACCCGTCTATGCTCATATTATAAGTTTAGACGTTTAAATAAGTGTTAAATAAGTTTAGAGGGCGTATTAACTTCAGTAAAGACATGTAGATTTCATCATTTATATCAACGTATATTTGTGTTCATTTTATCAAGCTCATATTTTTTATTCTAAATAATTTATAAAAATATATATAAAGTGGGGCCTGATGGCCAAGTGACTAGCGCTCTGTGCCACAGGTTTGGGATTCGAGCTCAAGCGGTATCATGTAGGAATGTTCGTAGGCCACGTAGGAAAACCATAGGTCACGGTTTAATATGACTATAGAGCGTTGGGCGTAAGGCTGACAACCCTAAAAGAAAACATCTCCTGTCCCGAAATCTTCCAGCAGTCAGACGGCCTTGGCCCACCAGGGGATGTTGCGCCATTGATGATGATGATGTTTATAGTGAAGAAAAATCACAAATTTTAAAGTGAATGAAATAATTTTTATACTTGATTTCATGTTAACTTTATATTGGCAGAAAACAATCGAGCCACAAAATTCCACATTTGTGACCGTAAGGTTTTAAGGAACAATACGAATGAAAGTATCTTATATTTACCACATATTCATTAAATTTTAACAAATGCAACGAGCTTGTATATATATATATACACTGAAGTGACAAAAGTCATGGGATAGCAATATGCAAATTTTCAGATGGCAGTAGCATCGCGTAGAACAGGTATAAATGCGCAGTGCTTTCGCAGAGCTTTCATTTCTGTTCAAGTTATTCATGTGAAAAGGTTTTGACGTGATGATGACCGCACGACGGGAATTAACAGACTTTGAACGCGGAATGTTAGTTGGAGCTAGACGCATGGGTCATGCCATTTCGGAAATCGTTAGGGAATTCAACATTCCCAGATCCACTGTGTCAAGAGTGTGCCGAGAGTATGAAATTTCAGGCATAACATCCCACCATGGACAGCGCAGTGGTCGACCGCCTGCACTTAACGACCGAGACCGGCGACGTCTGCAAAGAGTCGTAAATTCTAACAGACAAGCAACACTGCGTCAAATAACCGCAGAAATCAATGTGGGACGTACAAGGGACGTCCGTTAGAGCTGTGCGGAGAAATTTGGCTTTCTTGGGCTATTCCGACTCGAGTGTCTTTACTAACAGAACGACATCGCTTGCAGCGACTCTCGTGGGCACGTGAGCATATCGGTTGGTCCCTAGATGAATGGAAAACCATGGCCTGGTCCGATGAGTCACGATTTCAGTTGGTAAGAGCTGATGGTAGGGTTCGAGTGTGGCGCAGACCCCACGAAGCCATGGACCCAAACTGTCAGCAAGGCACTGTTCAAGCTGGTGGTGGCTCCGTAATGGTGTGGGCTGTTTTTTCATGGTATGGACTTGGTCCTCTGGTGCGACTGGACCGAACATTGACTGGAAATGCTTATGTTCAGCTACTTGGAGATCACTTGCAGCCATTCATGGACTTCATGTACCCAAACAACGATGGGATTTTTATGGATGACAATGCGCCATGTCACCGGATCACAACTGTTCGCGATTGGTTTGAAGAACATTCTGGACAATTCCAACGAATGATCTGGCCACCTAGATCGCCCGACATGAATCCCATCGAGCATTTATGGGACATCATCGAGAGGTCTGTTCGTGCCCAAAATCCTGCACCATCAACACTTTCACAATTATGGACGTCTATCGAGACAGCATGGCTCAATATTCCTGCAGAAGACTTCCAACGACTTGTTGAGTCCATGCCACGTCGAGTTGCTGCACTTCGCCGGGTGAAAGGAGGGCCGACACGATATTAAGAGGTATCCCATGACTTTTGTCACTTTAGTTTATATGACTAGAGCTCGGTGCCACAGATTTCGGATTCGAGTAGTCCCGGCAGTGTCGTGGGAGCTTGTAGTGGAATCTGTAAACCGTATGTCCTAGTAATATTAAACCGTATGTCCTAGTTTAATATGACTGTAGAGCATTGGGCGTAAGACTGGCAAGCCTACCCCGTGAAAAAAAACCCTCTCCTTTTCCGAAATCTACCCATAGGCAGACTGCCTTGGCCCACCATGGACTATCATGCCAGTTAATTAATTATATGAATTTTTTATAATCATAGCTTAACATAAGTTTATGCATAGTCTATCAACAACTAGAACTATTTTGTTGAGCGCAATCTTCAAAATCGAATATCACTTTGCTAATCTCATAAAATACGTAATTATTTCTTAAAACGCGTATTCGATCATAGCTTATAGTTTAATACTTAAGACAATTGAGACTTTTGTTAGAGCTTGAAATAACACAGAGTAAGAACTAATATCATGCAAAAACGTTCCATTATCGATACTAATACCCATTTATGAGTACGGTGATTTTTTTCTTCGTATTCGGTACTAGTAGGACGATTATAATCCTGTTCGTCCTTGTTTAACAGCGAGTGTGTATTAGGTATTATTGACATCGCATCAGCGTTTCAAATATGTATATAGAATCGTAACCATCTTATCGTTGAGGCAAGTACATATTAGACAGCATTAACATCGTACTAGACAGTATGCATTCGATAACATTGGCACGTTAATACTGGGATAAAATAATCACTTTCTATTAAGTGATTTCCATATTTCAACCCGCGGCCCACCTTGAACATTTTTGCTGGCCCATGAGATGGAAAATATATTTATTTATAATGGCAAAAAAAGTGAAAACCAATGTGTTAAAAAAATATATTATATGTGCATCCATATATACAAAAACGAACTGTCGAAATAATGAAAAAAATTAACCTTGAATTTAAAATAATATTCTTGCGAATATAGGACAGATATTGCCTGTTTTATTGATGAGTTCGCAGAATAACTAAATTATATTCTGCGAACTCATGATGCGCGCTCATCGTTTTGCAAAAGCTAAGTGAAAGAGCGGAGAAACACATATCGCACTAGTCAAATAAATATTTTTTAATGATTTCATTTTTATTTCGTTTATATTTATCTATTTTTTTATATTTCATTTTGAGTGTGATATATTTCTTTATAATGATGCATTTAGTGTCATTTTTATTATATTATCTATGTTCACATGCAAGAATAATAGTAAACACAATAATAATAACTCATTATACTTCAATTTTTCACTCCAGAAAAATGTCCATAGTGGTTCTAAATCTAATATGGGGATATATAGCTTTATATGCGGCCCGCGTAGTTAGGATGCATTTCCAAAGTGGCCCGCAATATAATTTGGGTTGGTCATCCTAGTATAGATATTCGCAATTTAGATGTTCCAATTTGATCGAATTATTTACAAAAAAATTCACTGTAAATGAAGATTGTTCTAAATTTAGTATTGCTCTAGTAATCGATGTCCACGATAACATTTTCAGACCTTTAATTAAAACAAAAGATGGTTATAATCAAATAGTTAATAACTTGTATGAGATGAAGAGCTTCAATTAATTTCACAAATTGCTGTCGCTTCTTCAAACAGATTATTATGTTTTGTATACATTAGATATTAAGAGAGTGATAATACAAATGCATAGTGCAGAAATTTAGGTTTAGAGTTTTATATACACTGGGGAAATTATTGTTGCCAAAAAAAAAAAAAAAAAAAAAAGGAAATGAAAAATATATTAATATATGGAATTTTGGATGATTCATGTGTATACTGTCAGCTCTATTTGTATGCTTAAGCTGCAAAATATAAATACAAACTAAATGAAACACTTATGAAATGAAATAACTATTGAAAAATTAAAAATAATTCATTTAATTCCTCAACTTTCAGAAGAAATAAGTTAAGATAATTGTTTCAATTTTTATTTTTTGATTCGATTTAAATGTCACTTACTCAAATATTGTAGAGCACGTGACTTAATCGTTATATTTAGCAACCCATATTTCAGGCCAGTTTTAAAACACACACGAATAAACCTCTTGAAAATCAGAGTTTATTTTAAATGAAAGTTTTTGAAATGAACGTTTCTCGTGTCGCACGAGCAGATTAATCCGTTTTAAATAACTTATACTCTTGTTTATTTTTTTAATTTTATTTCATGGCTTTTCCTTTTTATGACTTCACGTTTTTGGATATGCCATGGACCACTAAACAGGACAACATCATGTTCACACTTAAATATGTATGTGGTTTACGTAATATGTGGACAACAAAACAATTTAACAACACATAAACAACACATAATTTGCTTTATTTTCATGCTTTCATTCCTGTTCTTTACGTTAATAAATAAAAATTGTTAAGAAATAATACGAATTTTAAATACTCCTATTATTATTTAAAATATATCTGCCCTGTTTTAAGGGGGAAAAATTGTTCACGTTAATAATACGAAAATATCTAGAACAGGAGTGGCCAACCCAAATGATCTTGCGCGCCACTTTAGAAATGTACCATAACTCCGCGAGCGGCATATAAAATTATATATCCCCACATTACATTTAGACCGACTAATGACATTTTTTGGAGTGATAAACTAAAACAGAATGAGTTATTATTATTGTGTTTACTATTATTCTTGCATGTGAGCATAGATAATATAATAATAAAGATACGCAAAGCACATTGTAAAGAAATATATAAAAAATATTTATTTGACTAGTGCGATATATGTTTCTCCACCATTTCACTTAGCTTTTGCAAGTCGATCTCAATTTGGGTATTTGCACATTACAATGAGTGTTGCAGGTTAGCGTCCGTTATGTTTGATGTTTGGTCAATATCATTTTCGAAAAAAACAATTCGCAGGTGTAAATTGAACCAAAAGCACTAACAACTTGAACTGAGGATCTGGTTTGCTCTGCTATCAACAATCAGCTGTGCGTGTCTAGTTATGGTCGCTGCGTCACTGAGGTCATTTAAAGCGAAACTTAGAACCTGCTATATTAGATGTTCCAAGATGCTTGCGCATCCTGAGTTCGCAGAATATAATTTAATTGTTCTTCGAATTCATAACTATAAACTCTCAATAAAACAGGCAATATCTGTCAAACATTTGCAAGAATATTATTTTAAAACCAAAGTTAATTTTTTCTCATCATTTCGACGGTTCATTTTTGAATATATGGATGCACACATATATTTTTTAATACTTTGGTTTTTACTAATTGTGGCCATTCTGAAATAAATATATTTTGTAAATATGTGATAAATCTCACGGGCCGGAAAAATATTGAAGGCGGGCCGCGGGTTGGCCATCCTTTATCTAGAACTTCACTCTCACGGATTATAGTTACGCAGATGGTACAACTACGGTTCACAGATCAGTGTTTACGTTTTTGCCGACGGAAAGCACTTCCCAATGTAGATACAGAATAGAAACAGCTGCTATTCTTTGCCGCAGCAGACACAAAAGAGAAAGAAAATCATTCCTCGCAGGCTAGAGGGTCTCGCGTTCTGTTCTGAAAGCGGAAGCTCGAAGATGTTTCCCAAGAGCATGTTTATTCTTACTTCCCGTCCGAACATATTTCGTTTCATCAGTTTCGATTTATTTTAGTTAGTTGAAGGTTGGTTAGTAGTAATGCAAGTCCGGAATAAAATGTTCAAAGGATTTTGAAAATTACAAATAATGATGACTTATAATACTAAGATTGTGTTAGGTCAATAAAGTTAAGATGGTTTAAGGGAAAAGCAGAGGTAAACATAAGATAAGGCAAGGTAAAAATATAATTTAAGGAAAACAATATAGGTATAGTACATTAATAATATAATACTTTGGTAATGATAATATGAATAAATATGAAAATGAATGAAATAATATGAATAGTATTTATGAATAGTACTTTGAACAATGCTTTAATATGAATAGTACCTTGAACAATGCTCAGTGTCAACTTACGTCGTTGGTGAACATACCGTTCCTCTTTTTTAAATTCCTTCTATTAAATCACACTCTCCCTATATATATCTTGTTGAAATTTTCAATCGTTCATAAAATACTTTTTTTTCATCCACTCAAGTTCGACTGCATTTTTTTTTTTTTTTTTGAACTTGTAGTGGATGACACTGGATGTGAATACAGTTTTTTCAAATATTAATTCATTAATTAAATTTAATTCATTCATTTTAGTTTTATATGGGAGAAATATTCATATATTCACGCTGCTCTTTCTTCTCATTTGCTCATCATTAATTAATTAATAATTAGTTCATAATCTATTTTTTCTCATAACTAATTATTAATGTTTATTAATTATTTCATTCATTCAATTATTAATTATTTTTATTCATTTAATTATTATTTTATCATCAAATATTTTTATTATTCATTTAATATATATTATTCAATTTTTAAAATAAAGTAAGTACAAATTGGCAATAATATAAAAAATCGTCTGATTTTAATTTATTCATTTAATTATTAATTATTATTATTTTATTATCAAATATTTTTATTATTCATTTAATATATATTGTTCAATTTTTAAAATAATGTAACTACAAATTGGCAATAATATCAAAAATCGTCTGATTTTAATTTAGTTTATTTTTCTGGATATTATTATTCTTAATTTTTTACGTTTGAAATTTGAAACGATCGTGTTTGAGTATTCTTCTTAATGTATTAATTAAGTTTGAAATATACCCTAATATATTTGCTTTTATTATTTTTATCGTATGTATTTGCTTTTATTATATTTGCTGTAATTCGAGATTGCTGTTCTTTTTTTTTTTTTTTTTTTTTTTTTTCAATTCTTTCTATTAGATCACACTCTCACTATAAATATCTTGTTCAAATTTCCAATCGTTATTAAAATACTTTTTATTCCTCCACTCAAGTTCAGATAGATTTTTTTGAACTTGTAGTGGATGACACTGGATGTTAATACAGTTTTTTCAAATATTAATTCAGTAATTAAATTTAATTAATCAATTTTAGTTTTTTTTAGATTTAAGTTGCATATATCTACCAATCGATGGCGCCAGATAAACTTAAAAAAAATAAATGAAAATTATTTATAAAGGACTTTCTGCAATAGAGTGAAAAAAAGTAGGAATTGACTTTAAATTTTTTTTTATATTACTTGTTTTTCTTGTTAATCTTAAAAAAAAAAAAAAATTATGAAGAATTAATTGATTATTATATATAATTGTAATAATTTAATTCTTTATCATAAAAAATTAATTAATTTAAAAAAGGAATTTATTAATTAATTCAAATTGTAATAAATTAAATATAGGGCAATACTTACTATGCACACATAACTAAAACTAATACTTTAACACTTTAAACGTCGAATATTTATTTATAATCTGTAAAAAAAAGTTCTTTATTATTTTTAGATAAAAATCATTTTGTAAGAATACTTATCTAATGATTTTACTTATTACATTCGAACTAACATTTATTTCATCATTTCCTATAAAATATAATATATTTCCTATAAAATCCTATAAAATATAATATAATTCCTATATAATTACATTAAAAATTAGTCGTTAAATCGTATTAATTTTTAATTAAATTAAATCATTACATTGTTGTAAAAACAAATAGAAACATATTACTCTTAATTTTGAAACTAATTAAAATTCTGAATTTAAAAAAGCGAACGAAATAAATATTAATTACTCTTTGGATTAAAATCATAATCCTAAGTATTAATTCAGGCATTTTTAAATTCTTTTAGTATTTACATAAATTGCAACAAATGTTCACTTTTTAAAACATCGCTTCTTATAACTTGAGTTGTTTTATTATAGGAAACTAAAATCAAGTTACAGAAAGCTTTCAGACATTTTTATAAAGATTTTGATTTTTCACATGAATTATAGCTAAATGAGTAAAAAAAGCTGACATCAATCCAGAATAGAATTTAATTATCCTTTGCATCTTTAATATTATCCTTTGCTTTAAAATGTCGCTGGAAAATAAAGAATCGGAGGCTATAATTCTTGCCTTTTGCGAACAAAAATATTCATACTCAATTAGTAAAAATGGATGTAAAAAGTCATGGTTTTAATAATCCTGCACGTAAAATAAGAGCATAGTTAATAAAAAAAAGAAATATTAGTAAAAATTTAAGTTTGACTTGGAAAAAGGTAAAAGCATAAACAACACAGATATGTACGTCGCATATTTTAAGCAATATATCTTGTTTTAAAAGAATATCCGACTACCAAAAAAATCTATCGCAAAATCCCTGGACATCTCTATAGGAATTGTAAACAAAATTATAATTTCTACTTTCAAACTAATTAAAACTTGTATAATAAATATAATATTTTATATAATATATAGATATATTCGTGTCTCAGTGGCAACATGCGTCGCTGCTGAGCATAAGGCCGAAGGTTCCATCCACTGATGTCATTGTTGTAGACACTGTTTCAAAAGATGAGGAGACTCGATGGCGTTTGGGATGTTCAGCATCTTGCCTCGTGAGTCGGACTACCGGGTGAGAGTTTTCCGGTTTTCTCCAGTAAGATACGCAAATGCGGGGTAGTTCTCCCTGAAAAGTCCTCCCCGAAGGCACTGACCTTCTTCTTCAGCGACATGACAGAAGTCATACTTCTACCTACGGGTGCTCCATCACAACAGAAGCTGCCCCGTTATTTCCTTCCATCCATGAGTAGATTACTCATGAGATGTCCGTCCTGCACTGCACGACACTGAGGATTAGACACAAAATATATATATGACTAATGCCAAAGTTTGTTTCTAAGATTGTGTATAGAATACTGTATTGAAATCACCAGTGAAAATGGAAGTATGTAGTTACAATTGATGTGGCTCAGATATATTTATCTGATTACAACAGTAAAAGGGCCGATTGACTATTGAAAAAGAGAAGTAAGAAAACCTAAAATGCTAATTCTGAGAAGAAAGTTTTGCTAAATGTTTTGTGATTATTATTGTATTCTCTAATAAAGTAAAACTTAAAAATAAGGAAAGTAGAAAAAAATATCAAAACTAACTATCATAAAAATGTTTTAACACCTACGACTATTTAAAAAAAAGCTATCATTTTATCCAAACAATCTTACTGTTATTAGCTATCTTAGCTCTAAAAATATTTGTTTAAAATACATAAAAGTACATTTAGTGCGTGGAAAAAGGAAACCGATATTAAGACTATTCATTTTAAACGTTTCCCACGCAAGTCCCCGACGTTTCTGTCATGGATTATTGCGCATTTGAGCTTTTAAAACAAGCTCTGTATAAGTGGCATCCCAAAATAATTGGTTGGACTTCGGAAAATTGCGGAGGAGGAGTGAAACAAAATCAACCTTGCTATTTTAAGAAAACCCATTTTTTATCTTAGAAATCAAAGTCAAATAGGATAGTTGAACAGAGAGACTATTAAACTGTACAGATTAGAAAATAAAATTCTTATCTTTTTTTATAAATATATTCTTTTAAAATCATTAGAAAAATGTGTGAATATCCTCTCTATATGAAACTAAATAGCTCAGAATAAAAAATAGCTGAGAATAAATATAACCACCGGAATAGCTAAGAAATATTTCTGTGTAGAAGCCCAGAATTTTTTAGAACATTTTTAAAGCTAAAATACGGATCCGTTAATCTCGGAAAAAAAAACATAGATATTTCACTGTCAGCTAGGCACAATCGATAAATGGCCAAATTAAGCTAAATATGGCACGTTTTTATTTCTTAAGTAAAAAAAAAAAATTTAATAAGATGAGTTATTCAGTTTATGAAAATAAGTTGTTTTATTTTTGAAATTGTGGGGGCCTGATGGTTGAGGGGCTTGCACTCTGGAGCTCAGTACCACAGGTTTCAGGTTCGAGTTCCGATGGTGCTATGGATGCTTGTAGTGATTTTGAATCCTCTTTAAACCGTAGGTTCTAGTCTGATATAATCGTGGAGAGTTGTGGGTGGTAGTGTTACTCGCTTCCGTACCCTATCGTCAAAACTACATGTGCCCCTTGGGAAGTGCTAAATGGGTAACAACGGTACAATCCTTGCTTTTGGCAAAAAGATTAACTGCCTGTGTAAGATTAACTGTTCTGCTGCATTAGAACAACAACATTTCTGAAATTGCTTATATTGCTGGTTTACCTTCTAATCAAGAATCTGATATTTTTCATATGTTGCCATGGATCAAAACAATTCCAGCTATAAAAAAACAGCTCTTTCTACAATGTATTTCTGCTGCACTATTCCCTTCCGTTTGTAGGAAACGAATGATGCTGTACAATATGTTATACACTGTCATGTAGACGGTCCTCAGCTTCAACTGATGTTTTGAACTCGTTGGTGAGGAAGTTCAGCAATAGTGCATTGCAATCCGAAATGTCTAATATATATCCTATTTTTCTAACATATATCCTATTCATGAAACTTCTTGTGTAATATATATTTCACACGATTTCCAAAATGATCGTCCAAAATGATTTAAAAATAAAACACTCATTTATAAGAACTTTACGTATATTTTTAATTACATTTCATACAAAGTGATCGAGATATAAATAAAATAACAATTCTCGTATATATTTATCTTTAATAAGCGCACCGTTAAATAATAAATAAATGTTAATGTATGACTTGTAAAAAAATAAACATATAACTTGAATGCATAAATGTTTAACTTGAAATAATGTAATAATGTATGACAAGAGAAGAAGAATCAAATAGGGTTGCCTCCATAATCCTCACATGACTTTTACTTTGTACTTTAACATATGCGATGATAACTTGGCGATTTTTGGCAGCAATCTTTAACGTTGGCTCTATGGTGTTGGCGCGAAGGGAGAAGACGTTCTATTATCCTACAACGATATTTAAAAGAAATTCATTTTTTTAGCTACAAGTAAATATAAATTTAATTTTTTTTCTAAATATCTGGCATTTATATTCTAATAATAAATTTTCTTGCGTCATATTTTCCCTCCAAGATAATTCAAAAAGAAAATACTCATTTATACTAATTTTTTCTAATGTTGTATTATATTTAATGCAAAATGACACAGAGCTATAGAAACAAAATAACATTTCTTGGATTTATGTATCTTTAGTAAAAATGCATGACTTGAGACAAAAGAATTTCAGGCATTTAAGAATCGCTTCGTAACATGTTTACGTTTTCTTAATAAATGCATGTAGGCAGCCAAGTGGCCAAGTGTTGATACAGCGGCAACTCTAGTACGTAAAGAACGGGATATGTTAGCACAAACTTTCTGTTCCTTTTGAATAGGGGGATTTTATTGTTCCCTCTATTTTATTGTTATTTTATAGTTGTATAGCTCGGCTGGTCACTTAGCAGCACTATCGAAAGTTAATAAAAAAATGTATATGCTTCCAACTAGAATAATCGAACAGATAAAATTGGCGGCCTGATGGCCAATTGGCTAGCGCTCTGGCCATTTGTACCACAGGTTTCAGGTTCGAATGCTGGCGGTAACATGGATGTTTGTTAGTGTTTTGAAATCAACATTAAACTTATGATCGTAGAGTGACAAACCAGACCATTGGTAAATTGATCAACTTCTTGATCGTTTAGAGGCCTGATGGCCAAGTGGCTAACGCTCTGGCCCTTTGGTACCACAGGCTTCAGGTTTGAATCCTATCGGTGGCATAGAGTTTTGTGAGTGGTTCGGAATCCATGTTAAACTGTGGATCCCTGCCTAATTAGTCTAATGTGTGCACAAAATGATAGTATGTTTTGATTTGTCGCCAATTTTGATCGCTTTTTTTCCATCTTTGTTTTATACTTACTGTATGATCTGCTAAACCTCCTTTATACAAACACATACTTAATGTGCAATGAAAAAGATACGCATGACCTCTAGTTAGAAAACTCAGAATGGATAATAAAGTTGATGAATTTAAAGAATATAAAAACTCTCTAATAATTTCCAAAACCGCCATTATTGACTCCCACTTATCGAAAAATCTTGAGGTAATTAGAAGAAATTCTTCCCTTATCACTGAATTGTTTTTTTTTTAATCTTGTTTCAGATGGATGAAAGACGAGACGGGGAACTTGAGTGCCATCCTAGAAGACGGACGCGTGTGTCTCCTCCAGGGGGCGGTGGTCATCCGGGGGGTGGTGGAGAAGGACGCCGGGAAGTACCAGTGCATCGTGCGCAACAGCATCGGGGAGACGAGGATCGAGAGTGCTCTAGTTGTCACAGGTCAGACAGTTTGACATTATTGAGGCATTTTGGCAGTCGTGACAGGTCATTAGTTTATCCATTATTTATCTTCAATTAGGAAGTAAATATAACGGAATCATCAGATAAAACATGAGAGAAGGGTTTAAGGAAGTAATGAAACACAACTGGCATACATGGATACTACGTTTTAATTTATTCATTGTAAATTCGGAGTGTAACTCTGTAACTATAGATTTTTGACAAAAAATGTGTTTAACTACATTTAATTGCACACGTAACTACCAACGTTTTTTTTTTTAATTTCCGGTATTATTAAAGATAAAGTATAAGTACTTTAGGATTCAGAAATATAGAAACTCAGTTGAAAATCTTAAACATTAATCGATTCAAAAGTTTCTATCTATACTGAAGATGTACATTTCACAGAGTATCTCTTAAATATCTGGAAACAAATGTAGACAGCTACAGATTTTGTGATGGAACGTGTACTCGGAAATGGCACGTTTATTAACCCGTAAGGAAGGTATGAACAACCGGTAATTGTGAAAGTCAAGAGAAACAGACCTTTTATTGATTTAACTTTTTTATGATAAGTGCTCGAAAGAGTAATAATCAACAGTAATTTAAGATTCGCATATGTGGGGCATAGATTAACGTACTTTATCAAAAAAGTCAGGAAAATCATGCACATTTGTAAACCGCAAAACGGCATCTTTCTGGAACTTTTTCCAGATGTATGCACAGGAATGTCGTTCCATCATGTTAGAGCTCCAGCTCACTTCAACAGGAACAATTATCTCGATACTATATGCTCCCCACATTTCTCTAACTCCTTGTCAGTTCTACTTTGAGTTTGTGTGTTTCTGTGTTGTGTTTTTATATGTGTGGGCTGAAAGGTTCATAGGCTGACTCATAGATGGCGCTATTAGTATTAAGTCCATATGATTTTTAGTTAGCCCTAACCTTCAAAAGATACGTGTATAAATTTGACAGCTGTTGCACTATTAGTATGCGAGTTATAGCAATTTTAGTGAAGTTATAGCATTTTTAGAGTTCATCACGTGCAGTCCACTCGGCTGACTGTCGGTTGGACTCCGGTGTGAAATGATGGAGCCATATTTCATCCATTGTCGCATATCGACGCAAAATTCGGGTTTATTACAATTGAACAGCTCCAAACACTGCTTAGAATCATCATTTCGTTGTTGTTTTGGGTCGATTGTGAGCTCGCGCGGCACCCACTTTGAAAAGAGCTTTCGCATATCCAAATATTCATTCACGACACGTTCCTTTGATATCTTTAGGGTCTCAGCTATCTCAATCAACTTCACTTTACTGTTATCAGAAATTATTTTGTAGATTTTTTTGATGTTTTCGTCGGTAACAGCCTCTTTGGGGCGTCCACTGCGTGCATCGTCCTCGGTGCTCAATTCGCCTCGTTTAAATTTAGCAAACCACTTCTCTGCGGTTGATTTTCCTGGTGCAAAGTCCGAATAATGTTTATCAAGCCAAGCCTTGGCATCAATAGTATTTTCTTTCGCCAAAAAAGCAATGCTTTATGAACACATGAAATTCCTTTTTATCCATTTTGTCAAACTAACAAAAGTTACTTCACTAAAAATGCTAGAACTCCCATACTAATAGTGCAACAGCTGTCAAATTTATACACGTGTCTTTTGAAGGTTAGGGAACTAAAACTCATATGGATTTAATACTAGTAGCGCCATCTATGTGTCATCCTATGAACCTTTCAGCCCACCTGTTATGTATATAATATTAAAATGTTTTTTGTGGCCCACCACCAAGTTACAATTTCATTGAGTGTATATGGATTTGGGCAACTCCGTGCCTCTTGTTACTCTGCCCGTTCTAGAAAAGAAAACTAGTTTGTAAGAAAGACTTAAACGAACGGTACGAGACTGGGCTAAGTCAGTGAGAAGATTATGCTAAATATCGTACAGAACAATCAAATTCTATTACGGAGCTATAGTAGTATACAAATAAAATAATACAGTATATATAGTAGAAACGTACAAATTGATTAATACGCCACATACTGATTTAAGAAGTATCCTTTCATTCTTTATATTTTCTATGTACACATACCACATTAAAATTTCCGACTCTGTATTTCTATGCGATTCCGTATCACCACACATTCTAGAAACCTAGTTCTGAAACACCCTGCATATGAACGAATAAAAAAATGTGGTGCTTTGCTAGTAATTGATATGCACTTAACGAAATGTTTTTCTATCCCATTCCAGCTCCGCTACAGGCGACCGTACTGCCATCCCACCAGGTTTTGAACACAGGTGAGGAAGCCATCTTTACGTGTAACATTACTGGATATCCGGTGCACACCGTAGCGTGGGTGAAGGACCAGAGGCCGATCGTTGCATCTGAGCGTGTTCAGTTTCCGCCTCGTGACGTGCTTCGCATCACGTCGCTCCGACGGGAGGACCGGGGGATGTACCAGTGCTTCGCGTACAACGACAACGGCGGAGCGCAGGGCACTGCTCAACTCAAAATAGCAGGTGAGATGGAGAGCAGTTTCAAATGCAACACAGTGAATTCCATTTTTGCATCAACAATCAGTTTGCCTGGGGGAGTTTTCCTGGTTATTTTCCAAATGACAAGAGCAGGTTATTTCTGCTCTAAAGTTTACTCTGAAGCCAATATTCATCTTATACACGTCATGCATTGTTTTACATAATACCATGAGAATAATAATATTTCTAATGTAAAAAATGCAACAGTGTTTATTTTACAGATTTAATGAATGGTAATACGCTGATGTACTAATGAATGATAATTAAATGATGGTACTAATAAATTATAATTAAATGATATTAATAAATGATAATTAAATAATGATACTAGTAAATGATAATTAAATGATATTAATAAATGATAGTTAAATAATGATGCTAGTAAAGGATGATTAAATAATGATACTAGTAAATGATACTTGAATAAGAAATATCAATTGAAGGATGATATTAATGAAATATAATTTACAATTGGATTATAATGAAATAATGATGTTAAAGAGAGATAAAACTAATAAATGATACTTTAATAAATATTAAGTGAATGATGATACTAATGAAAAATAATTTATTAATGAATGCTTATCGAATAATAATACTGATGGGATAATTAAATAATGCTACTAGTGAATAATAATTTATTAATGATAATTGAATAATGATACTAATGAATGATAATACTAATAATGATACAAACCAGTACTATATTATTAATGAATGACAGTTGAATGATGATACTCTCATAATTTAATAATGACACTAATGATTGATAATACTCGTATATAATGATACAAATCAGTATTATGATACTAGCGAATGATAGTTGAATGATGATAATGTTCTTATAATTGAATGATGACACTATGAAGGATAATACTAATGATGATACAAATCAATACTATGATACTAATGAAGGATAGTTGAATGATGTACTATGAGAATTTACTAATGAATAGTAATTGAATTATTACACTACGATAATTTACTAATGAATGTTAATATTAATAAAGTATAATTGAGTGTTGGCAGAAGAATGAATGATAATTTTATCTAACTCGTAGGATATTTTCATTACTTTAATCTATACAGCACACAAAAGTAACCAATTACTCATGTAATTTCTGTAAAAAAAGCACTATCGCTTCTCGCGTTTTTAAAGAACCATAATCTGCTTAATGATTCTAACTCTTAAAAAGAATCAATAATACTTACTGATTTCTAAATCCCTCGCAAATATATATATATATATAAAAGAAACGACAACGACATTTTTCACGAACGAAGTAGACAACATTTTTCTACAAATAAAATCTTCTTTTTTCTCAGATATAGTAATTCCTAATGATATTTTTTATCTTTGACTGGCTAACAAAAAAGAGGCCAAGGCTGCTCCATGTAAAAATAACGAAACCAGTAGAAATGCCACGGAGCTCTCCAATTTATCAAATGGAAATCTTTCACTGCAGTGTATTTAGTGTGATGGATAAAGCTGCTCTGCGACAACCACTGAATAAACGAAAATAAAGTACTTTTAGGATTGATATTCTGGATAAAATTGAACAAAGAAAAAAAAGTCTTCCAAGACATTTTTGAATTTCATAGGGCAGTTGCATGAAATATGAATTAGTAAACAGGGAAATGGGCAGCCCTATAAGAACTACTATTTTATGTTGTTTGTTTTACTCTAGAATTTATTTCTGTTCAAGTTGTAAAAATGTTAGAAAATTTTTTTCTTTAAATAGGACTTTTTAATTAGTTATAATAAATAAAATTTATCAATATAATGTTGTCTAGCTCTGTGGCACTCGGTGCCACAGGTTTCGGGTTCCAGTCCCGGTCATGTCATGGATGTTTGTAGTAGTTCGGAATTTACTTTAAACCGTAGGTTCCGGTCTCATATGACTGTAGAGCGTCACGTAGTCAAGCCAAACTTCTACCTACGAGTGCTCCATCCCAACAGAATTTGCCCCCTTTCCCTCCATCTATGAGTAAATACATGTTAGTGTGCTTGGTCTAGATGTCTATCAAGTGGGGGTAAGAAACAACAACAACATACTGCTGCATCAAACTTTAACACAACTTGAAATATTTTGACATATTACACCTACAAGAGAACAAAAACGCTTCTAAACAAATACTCCCACGTTTTGTCTAGAAACAAGAAGACATCCATGCATCCAACCCAGTAACTGCAAAGTATGTTGTCATTGTACGCCAATTCATCTTGTATGTGTTAAAGTATATATATAAAGATTAAAGAGATTAAAGTTTTTAAAAATTACTTTTCAATATAACCTCAATTAAATTAATTTAATTAAGACTTTTTCTCTCTTTCAGATGTGCCACCCTCTATAGTGTCAGCGTTCTCTGAACGAACCCTCCAACCTGGCGTCGAGGTGTCCTTGAAATGCGTTGTCGTGGGAAGTCCACTGCCTCGTGTCACGTGGTACTTGGACAGCTCCGTCTTGGACCAGACGGGACGCATCTCAATGGGTGATTACATCACAGAGGATTCCCACGTGGTGAGTTTCCTCAACATCAGTGAGGCCCTCGTTGAAGATGGTGGCGAGTACGGCTGTGAAGCCAGCAACGACGTGGGGTCGGCATCGCACTCTGCTCGCCTGAACGTGTTCGGACCTGCTTCTGTGAGACCGATGCCCAACGTGACGGCCATCTCCGGTGAAGATTTGGTGGTCCGATGCCCGTATGGTGGTTATCCTATCAAATCAATCCGTTGGTTTGCAAGTAAGTATCGAAGGGCAATGCCAATTACAACGAATCCTCCGTAATTACAATATCAACAATGTTTTTATACATATTTCATTATATAATTCTAATGAATATTATGATATATATTTAAATATATGATCTATATTGTATAAGATAAATATCATTATATTACTACTATGTGAAGAAGAAAATGCCTCGCGTTTTTTTTTTAAATACCGTTTGAACGAGGGTATCGTATCCAATATCGTACGCGTTGAACATTTGTAATGCGCCTCCTTTCAGATAGGAGATCGCTTCTTTATTTTATCATTACTTCACGGTTCAAAAACGTTCCATTCTCTTTGAACAAAAAGATTCTGAACCTCACAAACGCCATCGAGTCTCCTCGTTTTTTGAAGCAGTGTCTACAACAAAGCCGCCAACGCATTAAATCTCAGCCCTAATGCTCACCAGCTGTGCACGTTGCCACGAGTCGGCAATACGGAATTTAAAACCAGAATCATTATTAAAAACTGTGAAAAATATCTATGTTGTTGGCGTTGTATCCCTCATGGAAGGAGAGAAGAGGGTTGCTGCTTCAGTTTTTGATGGAGCACCCGTGGGTAGAAGTTTGAGATGGCTCCCTGTCGCTAAAGAAGGAAGGCAATGCCTTCCAGAACGACTTTCAGCGGAAACTATCAGCCCATTCGCATATCATATGGGTGAAACCGCGGAAAACTCCCACCAGGTAGTCAGACTCACGAGGCAAGATGCTCCGTCATAATGATCAATAGCGCGGCGGGAGTTGCCACTGAGCCACGAGTCGGGCTCTATGTATTTAAAATCAGTTTTCGATTATTTGGAATATAATTTATTGGATTTTGATATTACCATAAATATTGGGCCTGATGACCAATTGGCTAGCGTTCTGGCGCTCGGTACCACAGGTTTCGGGTTCGAATATCAACAGTGCCAGGGATGCTTCTAGTGGTTCGGAATTCACTTTAAGCGGTAGGTTCCGTTCTCATATGACCGTAAGAGCGTCACGGAGCTCAGACTTCTCTCACCCGCATCATTTCCAAACTGCAAAGGGGCAACTCAGCTCTAGGCACAATGATGTGGTGTAGTAGTATTGCCACACATAAGTTAATAAACATATTCAAAATCAAATAAAAATATTTAAAACAATCAATTCTAAATATAAATACAAAATCATTATTAAAAATTGTGAGAGAATGTCTGTAATTAAAACATTTGGAGAATGCTACTTAATACTAAATCATTTATAAACATAATTTCTGCATTAAATCACACAATTATTAATTATCCTCCAAATATAGTACGTTCATTTTTACCGATTCACTTTTCATGAGACTCACGTGATATAAATCACGTGAAACGAAATGAAATGGGAAAAAAAAATTAATGGCATTTTTTATGTAAAATGTAGTGATTTGCTGAAAAAATTATTCAGTGTTCAACTATTCTGTGTAAAACTTCAGTGTTTTTTATGTAGTGTTGAGCAAACAAAACAACTCGAACAATTCATACAGGAATAAAGAATAAAAAAAAGCGTCAGAGTGTATATATATATATATATATATTTCAGAGTATAACTGCCATTTTTATCTGTGGAAGTAATTATCTCCAGGATATAATCACTGTGAAAAAGTATTTATATTTTTTTAGGAGACATTTTGGATTTTGGACTCTCTGGAGTCTTTTGAGCAATGATTTTCACGTGCAAAATACTTATATCTTCTCTTGTTGTTACTGGTATTTTCATTTTAATATTTTACCCTTTTTTTTATTCGTGAGGTGGCAGCTCATTAATTTAACCTATTGTATTCTCTTGGTTGTTCTAAAAAAAAATCGTTATCTTCTTATTTATAGTTGTTTTCCTGAAATATACTTGTATTCTTTTTTTTTTATCCTTTTCTTTGTACTTCTTTAAAGTGAAAAAAAATACTTTTCTGGTGCATTTTATTCGTCATTTCACATATTTTGTTTGTTACTTATGTGCATGTTTTTTTTTTCCTCCGTATATTTTTTTACAGCTAGAGAAAGCAGAATCATTGTAAGCAGTTTTCGTTTTTTTCGGCGTTTTTCATTTCTGTTGAGGATCTACTATTCTAAGAATTTGTGTGTGTTGTTATAATGTAAATATTTCACTCTGGCAGATTATTTTCATGCAGTTAAATGAAACCTTATAATGATTTGTTGATTATTTTATACTTTATTATCTGTAACGAGTATTTTATTTATTGAGATTCATGATTTAAGTGAAAAATTACTTATTTTAAAACTTAAACCAGCCTGTTTCTAAAGCAGCTCACAGGTTTCAAACTACATTGCTGCATTGCAATTAAGATGCTTTACATATACTTCTGCTTTATGTACTCTATGTATTACGCTTTATGTACTTTTGTGTGTGTGTGTAATTATTCTTCAAAACCAATAGTTAAAAGAAAATCTTTCCTGTTATTTGTTACTGGAAGCTAAACTGCTCTTTTAAAACACCACATTCTATCATGCTATTTTATGCAAGTCATTCATTAGGTTACATGGCAAAAACTATAGTAGAATGTTTAACAGATTTCTTGTAAAACAACCCAGAAATATTAAATAATTATTTCACTTCATAAGCAATTTTGGAGTTTCTAAAAACAATCCTTAGCGATATATACAAAAAAGGCCTTGGTTATTGATCAACAATACTTCAATATAAGGTTATATTTTATAAACAGTACTTATATGTAGGTACAATACCAAATAATAAATACAAAAATTATAACAAACTATCTAACAATGTACTATAATAACAATTATTATAATTACTAACATTGTATCAGTAATACAATTAGTAAGTTAACTTCAATATGTGAAAGGACATATGATATGTATAAGCAAACCTTACTGTCTAATACTACAAGAAACATCTATTGTTATAAATCATTATTTCGTATATAAACGAATTTATAATCTAAATAATAAATTACAAACTCGGCGTATACATAAGATTCAATTATGTGTAGGTGTATAATATATAAGATTCAATTATGTGTTAATTCAATTATGTGTATAATAATTAAATGATTATTCAGCAAAATGATCGATTCTGATTCTTTTAAATAGACATGTTAGTTGAATATTTGATTCGGCACATTCGCAGTGGAGTAGGGCGAAGTTCATTTCAAGCATTGATTTGTGTACAGAGAACAAACGTCGAATCTATTTTAAGCAAAAGACGTGGGAGTACAAATTGTATGTAATATCTTATTGGAAGGCAAAATATTTCAATGGAACATTCTGGTTCTCTATCGAAACAGTGTTCTTATATTTTGAATGGATTTTTTAATGAGAAAACTAAAATGCTTTTAACACAAAGGGAAAAATAATTAGATTTGGACAAAAAAAGAATTTGGAAATTTTTTTTTTTTAATTAGATTATAAAAGAGGTTTTTGTCTATAATTAAGACCAATATGTACTTTAAAATATTGACTCAAGACATAACAAGTAATATAAAAAATAAAAAAAATTTTTAAGTCAATTCCTACTTTTTTTTCACTATATTGCAGAAAGTCCCACTATATTGCAGGCATAATGATTATCTGGCGCCATCTATTGGTAGATATATGCAACTTAAATGTAAAAAAAAATTAAAATTAATGAATTAAATTTAATTACTGAATTAATATTTGAAAAAACTGTATTCACATCAAGTGTCATCCACTACAAGTTCAAAAAAAATCTATTTGAACTTGAGTGGATGAATAAAAAGTATTTTATGAACGATTGAAAATTTGAACAAGATATATATAGGGAGAGTGTGAACTAATAGAAGGAATTGAAAAACTATAATTAAAAATTTCATCTTTTCAGATATTTGATTTTTTTTTCAGCTTTTTAATTATTTCTTTTTTTAAATAATAAATTGAAAAATATAATTTTTATTACATTTAATAAATTAAAAATGTTTTTATTAAATTTCATAATTAAATTTATTTATTTATTTTATCTTGATTGAGTCAAATCTATTTTAAAAAATTATACAATAATTATTTTAAAAATTACCTATAAGCAATTAGAATAATTTTGTGATGTTTTAAAGTTTAAGCAATCAATTCGATAAAAAAAAAGACGTTCTGGTTATTATTTTGTGTTTGGTATTTATTTAATGTTTAATCAAATTAATTTTTTGTTAAATTATTTCTAAAAATTACCTCAAAAGTTTAATATGGTTCCATCTTAAAACTCAAAACTATCATCTTATAATTAAACTAGAGGACCCGGCCACGCGTTGCTGTGGCTTTCTTGTATTTCGTTCAATTATTAGATACTATAATTGGTATTGTTAATTAAGTGATTGGTAAAGAATGATGAAAAGATCAAATTAAGCTTCAACGAATAGAAAATGTTTAATTTTTATTAATTTAATGAATGAGGTAGATAATGTTGATTTTTAAGACTGTTTTATAATTATTTTACCTAATTTAATTTTTAATAATCATTATTTTCATTTAACTAAGAACTAAGCGATGAACAATATTTCTTGTTAGTCTGTCTTTCGTCAAAATAAATAAATTCGATGGTTTTCGAACACGTGAGCATGCAACATACAGCTGCCCATGGGAGAAACACGGATTCTGAGGTTCGATTTTTTTGGTGGTCTTTTACTGAAATTGATAATTGAAAAATACAATACAATTAAAATAAAATCGGGATATAATAAGAAAAGATTTAAAAAAATTCACAATAAAATTCAAATGCAAACGATCGTTTAAGATACACGAACACCTTCGAAGAATTTTTTTTGAAATTTTTTATCTTTGTACATATTTTTGGATTGAATGTATCTAAAAACTAATGATTTCACATAAAAAAATTTCATTATTATTTTTTTAATTTTTATAAGCTAAAATAAGGGTAAAAATGGCCAAAAATTGATACTGTTACAAAACCTGAAATCAAATCAATATTTTTTAAATTTCTGAGTTTGTATTTGTTTGTACTAACATTTTACAGTGAATAGACCTCTGGTAAATTTATATCTTTATTATTTATTATTTTGTGCTAGTTTAAATGCTGTCGACACAAAATTCTTCCAAAATTTGCATGTAATTCCAAGTTTATAAATTAAAATAAAAAATATTTATGTAGCTATAATCATTTCTCTGTAAATATTTATGAAAAACATAAATACAAAGTTTTGTAGCATTTGGATCAAAATTACTTGTGTTATGGTGTTTCACATGAAAACAAAAAGCATAAAAATTCATTCTGAGAAAAAGCTAAAAACAACTTTTAATTAGATATATTACTTTTAAAAATGTTGTAAATAGATTAAAATGCCATTGAATTATCAAGTTCATAGTCTTATTTATTAAAAAATATAGTTTTATTTTTCCTTAAAGCTGTAAATATTTTCTGAGCTTTGTTTTGAAAAAGTTAAAATTTGCTCGACAAAATGTTTTTTTACAACTTCCTGCTATTTGCAAAGGCTTTTTAAAATGAAATGACCTGAATTTAAAATATTTAGCCTTTTTGCAAGTGTTTTGATTAAATATATTCAAAACCTTTGAATTTCACATAAAAATATCAACTTTAACTATTTTTTATACAATTTATTCTTTAAAATATGGATAAACATTGCAAAAATGTGATATTGTTGCAAAACTTTATAATTCAAAAATAAATAAAACATGAATAGATTTTTCCTTTGCAAGTATTTTATGCTGGGAATATCCTTATGTAGGTAATATACTGTTTTCAAATTTATATCTCAATTATTTATACATTTTTGTATGCTTAAAGTTTGTCGACACAAACTTTTTTTTACAAATTTACAGAAATTCTTAGTTTAAAAACTAAAATAAAAATAATTTATGAATTTAGGTTAATTTCCATGTTCTATTCCTTTCATACATTTAAAGAAAACTTTTACATGAAGTTTCAAAGCATTTAGAAAAGAAATATTTTTATTATGATGTTTTGAATGAATACAAAATGCATAAAAATTCAAATAAGAAATAATTAAAACCAACTTTTAAATGTAAATAAAAACAAATGTACATACATAAAAATGTTATTGAGCTTTAAATTCTCCTTTATTAATATAAACACTTATTTATTTGTTTTGTTTTCTTTAAATAACTTCCAACTTAAAAGTACCATTTATCAATTTTTCTTCGCCAATATTCAAATCACTCAAATTCTTTGTTTTTCAAATAACAAAAGTTTTTAAAATAAAATGTCCTTGATTTTCAACTTGCAACTATTATAATACCTTTTATAAAATTTTAATGTTATCATTATATCAAATAATTGCAGAGTTTACTTCATTTTCACACTTTTCAAAAAAATCCTTAAAATTCATCATCTTTCTTTAAAATTATATTGTCTATATTATATTATCTTGTTAGATCACATTTCATTTTAGAATTCTTAATCAAATACAACACATGTTGACAAACTTTAAGCATAGAAAAGTTCAATGTTTTGATTCACAACTTTTCATTCCATATATTTTATTCCAATTCAAATTCAAACTTAGAAAATAAAAAAAATATTGATAATCAAATCAGGTAATACTTACATACATTTGATTTATTTCTCATAGAAATAATATAAATTTCATACAATATAATTTTCACAAAATTTAAAGTAGTAAATAAAACAATAATATTCAGAACATGGAATTTTACGTTTATGTAGTACAGGCATCGAGACACGGCGCCATCTAACGTACCTTTTATTGTGGTATATCTTTCGTCTGTTGTGGAAACAAACTTTTTACTCCAAAGATGAAATTAGTGCAAATAAGAATTCTGCAATTAATTATCGAAATAGCAATAAAATAGTCATTATATTATTCGAAAAATGAAGCTACGAATTCCTCTAATTGCAATATTGCAACCCTAAAGAAATTGGCGGAAAATTGGCGAAAATACAGGGTTGCAAGATTATCGACTTCCTCAATGGTAGATTTTAACCGATTTTGCAATTAAATACGAAAAAAATCTGTATAAAAACTATCCTATTTCTCAATTTGGAACAAAACACACATTTAAAAAAAAAAAAAGTTAAAATCGGATGGTTAGTTTCGGAGTTCATCGCGAACAAACATCGTGACACGGGAATTATATATAATAGATGAAAAACGTCTGAACGAATTTTTTAAAAATTAGATTCTTTCTAAAATTGCTTTAATGCTTAGATAAATTTTGCTTTCTTCAAATTGGTCTCTAAAATTAACTATTTTTTAATATTTAAAATTAACTATTGTTTATATAAACTTATTTTTTTAATATTTTTAAATTGTCTTTAATATTTAATAATTATTATTTTTTTTATTTTTAACTTTAAATATTTAAAAAATTATGATCTGGAAAAAAAAAGTTTTCTAGCTTTGTAAAATTCAAATAATTTTTATCTTCATAACTTTTAATGGATTTAAATATTAAATTCTCACAATTACTTCTTAATTCAGAGCTGAATTTAAAAATGTTTTGTGTGATGATAAAAAAATTATTTTCGTTCTTTTGTGACAAGAAGAAACTTTTAATTATTAATTAAAAGCGTTGAAAAAATTTTCCTTACTTTTTAAATCAGTCATTTAAAAAAAATCACATCAATACAAATGAATTGTACAGAATTGTACAAATTCATATGAATAGTACAGAAAAATTTAGAATGCAAACTTTATTTAGAAAAATATCGAATTAAAATTTTAAAAATATTTAATTAGAATTTAGAAAAAAAATAGATTTAGAATTTAAAAAAGAAAATGAGAAAATTTAGAATAGAAAATACTTTTTGTAAATCTCGAATCAGTTTAATCTAAGATTGAACATTTTAAAACTTATCGAAATATTTTTCCCCAAAAATTCTCCATGGTTAAAATAAATTATCTTTTTAACTTAAAATATTTCTTTGCCCATAATACATTGCAAAAAAAAGTTACAAATTGATTTACATTTTATTAATTTTCTTCCTATATTTAATATTTTTTCTTAATAGCGAAATCAACTTAAACCAATCAAAAAGCCGTATTAGAGTTAAAAATTTGGCTGTCCTAATTTTTAAAAAGCGTAAGAATTTATTAGAATGAAAATCATTTAATGGATTAAAAAAATTATTAATATCAAGAAAAACTTGGTATACTTTTTTCAAATATAGTGAAAAATGTAACCGGCTATTAAATTTACTAAAATTGAGAACAATTTTGAACAAATTTTGAAAAAAAGAATAACTTACCTTAAATCATTATTAAGAATTTGCAGATGCATTATTCTATAAATTATCCCCCAGATAAAAAAAAAATTTGTAATAGACAAACTGTACGATAAAATTTATAGTTTTCAATTAAAATATTTTTTTAGAATTCTGTATTGAACATTGGCATCGAGAAACGAAACCTAAACAGAAAATATTTTGTTCTTTTTATCACGCAGACGATTAATGCGAAAAAAAATTAATTTCTCAATTTTTCGCTATGGGAAGAATAAATATTTAATTTTTGTTTCATTTTACTTTTTTTCTTGTTTTAATTCGTTTTTATGAAGATGTTATTGATGGCATATTTCTAAACGAAAATGAATAATCTATAAAAAAAAATTAAAAACGACACATTACTCTAAACAAATTTAAAAAAAACTTAATATTTATTTATTCCTAACGAGGAAAAAATAAAATTTCAATAATGTTAATAAAGATCGTTTGCATTTATGTTAAAAAATGGAGCAATGGATCGCAATTATTTTCCTCCTCTTTTTTTTTTTTTCGTTGGCATCATACTATGCACAATGCTATGCAATTTTTATTTTGGTATGCATAATTGGTACTGCTTAATATATGGCATTCATTAAAAACAATTTTGCATTCTGATTCAAAAGTTTTGAAATACTTTGAGTAATTATATAAATCATATTTCATCTTTTTGCCAAATATTGCCTTAAGCTTATGTTGGTAATGATTTTAATGAAAATAAAATACGAAGAAATTAAAAATAATGACTAATAGATTTATAAAAAGTTCAAAACAAAGGGAAAATATAAACATCACATCATTAAAAACTACTAGATTTTTTTTAAATATATATATATATATATATATATATATATATATATTTGACATTTAAAAAACCCTTAAAATAGTGGTTTGGTACCTTGAAAAGCACAATTAAAATTAAATATACTTAAAATTATAAAATGATTTTTCAATTAAATATATTAAAGATAATTTAATGACTATTTCAAACTAGGTCATCATAAAAAAATTATAAAGCATGATAGTCATATCTAATAGTTATCCTATTTAGATATGACAGTGAACAGAGTTTTAATTAAAAATAATCATTTTGATTTTATTTGAATTTTATGTTTTAAATTATTATTATTAAAATTCACGATTAATTATTACATCAAATTTTAGTATTGGATTGAATAAATAAATAACAATATAAAAAATTTAATTACTATATTTAATAAATAAATAATTAATATAAATTATGAATTATATTTCAAAAATATACTCATACTTAATAAAAAAATAATAATTTCTGGAAAAAATTATGTATTGTATAATATATCTTAGATGAATTATATGTCATAACAATCTGCCATATCTATAAGAGTTTGGTGCAATCTCAGTTGCAAATAATTCACTCTAATACGTATGTAGTATAATTTGATCATGTAAAAGTAATTAAAAAATAATGAAATACAATTTATATATATATATATATCTATATATATAATTATTTTATACCTATCAAGCGATAGAAATGTTCAATAAGAAAGCTTTAAGTTTTAAATATGTTAAACTTCTATGAAATTAAAAAATACCACAACTGTAAATCCGAGAATTTTACGCAAATCTGAATGATACTTTAAATAACCTTAACCTTAACCTTAACCTTTCTTGAATTGTTTTCATCAAATACTAATATCAAATCGTTGCAATGTGAGCAGTTGAATTTACTGGCGTTAAAATGCACTTAGCATCAAGGCTGCGAAGAACTATTAAATAACAGTTGAAATCAACTGCTGAAAAAATACTTTAACTGCATTTACAAAAATGTAGCCGAATCATGAAGTCATCTAGTGTAGACATTGAGTACTACAGTTAAAAATTATAGTTAATTTCTCATTTCGTCAACCGGAGTAGGCAGGTAATTGTAATCAATGTAGTTATAACAATTACGTTAATATTTGTACAAGCCTACTACGTAGCACATCCATCGTGGTTCTGACATGTTAACCTGAATAGAATGATAATTGTATGAGCTTGACTGAGCTGTTTGATTAATGAATGTCTTTTTTTATTTATTTTTTTTTTTTCGCATTTTCAGATGGTATCACGCTTCCTCTTCATCCCAGGCAGAAGGTGAGCGAAGGAGGGACGTTGTCCATTCAAGGCGTCCGGCGGGAAGCCGACGAGGGGGAGTACAGATGCGTGGTCCGCGGCGTTGACGGACAAACGACCACTGGCACAACATTTGTGTCCGTTGTTGGTACGTGACACGAAATGGTTCTTTATCTCTGATTTAGTTGTTTTTTTTTTTTAAATTAAGCTAAGTGCCGATATTATTAAGCCAAAACATTATGGCCACCTGTCAATAACGAGTTGGCCCACATTCGGCGCGCAACACAGCTTCAACCCGCCTTGGCATGGATGCCACAAGTCTTTGGTAGATGGCTGGAGACAGATCGTACCAGATGTTTAAGCAACGGTCACGCAAATCCGAGATATTGCGAATTGGTGGTCTCTGAACTCTGAGCTGCCGTCCCAGGACATCCCAAATGTGTTCTATGGGATAGGGATCCGGTGAGTTAGGCGGCCAGGACATTAACTGGAATTCAGCATCATGTTCCTTGAATCACTCCAACACAATTTTAGCCTTGTGACAAGGGGCGTTGTCCTGTTGGAATATTCCATTTCCAGCTGAACAAACAGAAGCCATGTAAGGGTGCAACTGGTCCGCAATGATGTTCACATACACTGTAGCATTGATGGTCTGTTCTACCACAACCACGGGTCCCAGAGACGCCCAAGGGAACGTCCCCCAAAGCATAATACCGCCACCACCGGCCTGTGTATGACCTGCTGTACATTGAGGGAACAACTGTCCGCCTGAAAGACGGCGTATCCTGACACGGCCATAGGCGTGAGGAATGACAAACCGTGATTCATCTGACCAGGCAACTCTCTTCCACTGATCCATGGACCAGTCACGATGTTCCCGGGCCCAGCGCAGGCGCAGTTGGCGATGACGCTTGGTCAGCAAAGGCACACGAGTGGGACGTTTGCTGCGTAGCCCCATATCCAACAGTGTCCGCTGAACAGTGTGCTCCGATACTATTCTACTTGGCCCTGCATTGTATTGGGCTGTCAGCTGAGCCACTGTCTGGCTCCGGTTTTGCTTCACCATGCGAGACAGTCTCCGACGACCTTTTTCTTTGATAGCGTGTGGACGTCCAACACCATGTCGTCTACTGCTGGTTTCACCGTCATTCATCCACTTTGCATAAGTACTAACAACTGTAGAACGCGAACAACCCACGAGTCGTGCAGTTTCGGAAATACTTGTTCCGAGCCTTCGAGCCATTAGAATCTGCCTTCTATCAAAGTCGCTTAGATCCGCAGCCTTTCCCATCACACACAAAAGTAAGTGAAAGAATGATTCTTCAGACTCTCCAGCAGCAGCAGTTAAATACCACTTCCCCATGATCACGTGCCTTCCACGTCATCCAGGCGAGTTCATTGCCAAATGTAGGGGTGGTCTTAATGTTTTGGCTCTTGAGTGTATTAAATCAGTACTTCACAAATTATGAGAATATATATATATATTTTTTCTGAAGATAAACAATTGATCATGCCAAAAATAATAATAAGGCTGAAAAACATTTTTATAAAATACAGCTTTAACTACCAATTTCAAAATATTTTTAACTATTTTTTGGAATTGCAATAAAAAGTGTGTCCAGAAATAGACATAAAATTCAAATTATTATAAAAAAAGGAAATTTTCTACTTTTTTTTTCTTTTCAAATGAATTATAAGACTATGTACAAATTAGCAAAATAGCAGTTGAAATCAACTGCTAAAAACCCTTCCCGATCCAATGAGTTGGATTCAATTACGATGACAAAAAAGTAGCCGAATCATAATGCTATCTAGCTTTGGCATTGAATACTTACTGTTAAAAGTAACCTTTATTTAATAATAAAGTATTTCTATATAAAATATTATTTGTTAGATGTGGATTTTTATTTTCTTTGGATGTCATGCAAATAAAATATATTATTGTGCTTTTTTAAAAAATTAATACAAATGTTCCAAAATAAAACAAGTAAATTAATTAGCATGACAAATTATTAAACCAATTAAAACAAGTAAACAAATTTTCAGTTTTTAAAAGTATAATTGATTTTACTACATTGAGTATTGTACGAATTTACCTCATGGCCGAGTGACTAGCGCTCTGGCGCTCGGTACCACAGGTTTCAGGTTCGAATCCCAGTGGTTCCATGAATATTTATAGTGGTTTGGAATCCACTTTAAAACGTAGGACCCAGTCTAATAAGATCATAGGGTGTTGCGGGAGCAGTGTTACTCACGTCCGTAGCATATCTTCAAACTACACGTGCTTCCTCGGTTGAGATAAATGAGCAACGGCGGTGCAGCCCTTGCTTATGACATAAAAATTAACTGTCTCTGTATTGCCAGCTACATTATAACAACAACAACATTGAATAATGTTAAGAAATTTCATAAATTCAATTTGATTTAGAATCTTAAAGTATTATAGTATAACTTTATATATATATATATATTTAATTTGACTTCAAAAACTATTACCTCCTTGTTTATACTTCGAAACTCACATGAAGTATAAGGACAAAAATTTTTATCATGTGCCGTTATTTCACAGGGCAGTAATGACAGACTGATGACTAGCTTGCCTTTTCTTATTCTATGTCAAAAATGTAATTTAAATCTTTAACCCAAACACGTCATTTTTCAATGCGATTGATGTACGACGCAAATAAATTTCAGACCATTTCCTGTAAAGTTTTTCTTCTTACCCGGCGACCGGAAAATTGTTACGCGTGAAATGTGTACTTTTTTCCACCAAATAATGCCCATGAAACATGAGCCTGCAAATGAGCATTTCCCTCTTTCCTCCATAAATCGTTTCAGCCCTGCATCGAAAACGTCTTCAAACCCGCATGCATATTCCCAGAAAAGACATTTTCTGATATTGGGAAAGATACAGAGATATATGGTACCCTATTTGAGCTTCAGGGCAGTAAAAGAACGTGTGTTTTTTTATATTTAAGTTCCAGTTTTTATATTTCTAGGAAATGGGAAAGCTTGTCATATGGGAATCACTATCGTATGCTTCAAAAAACTAACTTTAGCAATATGTCGTCTCACGTTAAAGGATGCCTTCTTCAAATATTTCGCCGTCCTTCTGTTGCTGAATGTATCTAGGAAGTAATATAAAGTTTCTCGATATAAATATTAATATTATAGGCATCTGTTTAACGTGTGGCATCTTTTTTTTTTAAATGGACATTTATTCTTTGAAAAATCAACTATTGAATCTGGTTGAACATTTTTTTTATAACGGAGATACCACTTCCATGGTTGAACGCTGTCCTTAAATATCACCATAGTTTTGAGTGAATATCCATATATGTAACATATCGACACGACTCTATATTCTGTGTTTAACAGAAAGCTAAATTTTCATAAAACAAATAGTTAGATTATACTTTTCGAAACTGAAGATAATTTATTAACTTGTTTTAATTTATTTAATTTATATAATTAATGAATAATTTACATTTTTAATTCATTATTGTAATATTAGCTAATTAATTCCACCATAGTTTGGGGCAAATATCCATATATATGGTATATAGATACAACTTTATACTTTATGAAATATAAGCTTTCGGTTAAACACAAAGTATTTATTTCAATTATACTTTTCAAAACTGAACATTTGTTTAATTGTTTTAATTTCTTTAATCATTTACATTGTTAGCTAATTATTAATTCGAATTAATATAAAAACTTGAAATTTTCTGCTTTTTTTTTTTCTTTTCTTCTGTATTGTAATAAGAAATTTTATAAATTCAGTTTGATTTAGAAACTTAAAAAAATATTTATTATAATTTTATTTATATATTTTTTTTTAATTTGACTTCTATTACTTCCTTATTTATACTGTGAAACCCACACGAAGGAATGGATAGAAATTTTTATCCTGTAGCGTTATTTCACAGGACAATGATGTCAAACTGACGACAACCCTTCAGTCTGAAATACATTTTTCCCTCTCTTATTCTATGCCAAAAATGTAATTTAAATCTTTAAACCAAACACGTCATTTTTCACTGCGATTGATATAGGACGCAAAAAAAATGTTAGACCATTTCCTATAAAGTTTTATTTCTTATCCCTACGAACGGAAATTGTTATGCGTGAAATGTGTGCTTTTTTCCGTGCAATAATGCCCATTAAACATGAGCCGGCAAATGAGCATTTCCCTCTTTCCTCCTTAAATCTTTTCCACCACGCATCGAAAACGTCTTTAGACCAATATGCATATTCTTAGAAAAGATATTTTCTGATATCGGGAACGATATATAGATATAGGGCGCCCTATTTGAGCTTCAGAGCAGTAAAAGAGCGTTTCCTTTTTTTATTTAAGTTCCAGTTTTTATATTTTCACGAAATGGGAAAGCTTGTCATATGGGAATCGCTATCGCATGCTTCAAGAAACTAATTTGAGCAATATGTCGTCTCAAGTGAAAGATGTCTTCTTCAAATATTGCGCCGTCTTTGTATTGCATGGAATATCAAAAGTACTTAGGAAGTAATATAAAGTTTTTCGATATAAATATTAATATTGCAGGTATCTGTTTAACGTGTAGCCTCATTTTATAGATGAACATTTACGTTTTTAAAAATATACTTTTGAATTTGGTTGAACACTTTTTTAATAATGGAGACACCACTTTCGTGGTTCAGCCCTATTATTAGATACCACCATAGTTTAGAGCGAATATACATATATGTAGCATATCAACATAACTGTGTTTGACTGAAAGCTAAAATACACTGCAATTATAACTGAAGATAACTACTGAACTGAAGATACTTGAAGAAGTGGAAAACGGTACGGCATCAAAAAAAGTTCAAAAGTGTATTAATAGATGGCGCTGTAAACGGCATAAAGAAAGTGAACTCGGCTGCCAGTGATATTTTGAATCGAATTGATAACGTATTTGGCATGAGTTGCACATTAAACCAACTGTAGTGTTCAATGTGCTTGATTTTTTGGTTTTTTGACGAAAAAGCGACTTCCAACACAGTAAGCCCATCCACAACAGTAAGGTGGACCAAATTGGATGGGAAAAATTCGATGGAACTATTTTTTGATGCCATACAGCTTCCCACTTCTTCAAGTATCTTCAATTCAAATGTGAACTCATTGCGACGAGTGGTTCTTTTTTTACAGCATTTTGAAAGTGGGACTTTAATTATAATCACCATGTATATAATTAACGGATTAAAACTGAAATATGTTGCAAACACTCCTACATAATATCGTGTATACTCTGGAAAGGACCGTGTCATGGCGATGTCAGTTATTCCCGTGTCCCATATTTGCACTAATAAATCTTTTAAGTACTCACAATTTCCAGTACATTAATTCAATTAATAAAGTTTTATGTTTTACTTTTAATTCGTTGTTGCTCCATCTTCGCCATATTTATAAATCAGAAACGTCCTATGATACGATTTCTGGATATCTGGACTACGATGCCTATCAAAATGTATCTTTCTTAATTTTTACACACTAGTGTGGTTTGCAAACCATATTGCATGACAGCCTGAACAGAACTAACAGATAAAATATTTAGCTGATGCTGATAACTGTCTTAATTGCAAAGTACTGATTGAGAAAACGACTTTGATTTGCAGCAATGGTTACGTAACATGAAATAATCCATTAATTTACACAAATGCAATAATGTAGTGTGCAGGTTATACAAGCAGATTATAGCTGGGTGTGGTCGGGTTAAGATCCTTGATGCGTAGGTGTGAGAACTCACAGCTTTATTGATACACGCATAAATACTACACACATACAATTAAAGACATGCACTATTTAACACATTTAAAGACAGATAATTATAGATCAGTGGAAGGACTCCACTTCTAAGTCGAAAACCCGATACTCGGCTACGCTCAAGATGCACGAAATATACTTCCTCTCCCGTTAAGAGCCTGTAGACCAACTTATGAGCCGAGATAGAGCTAAATATATTTCCTATCTGGATGAGAGACAATAAACTAAATTGTTCTCAGTCAGAAGGCAAGTTGCGCTGTTCTTTCTATCGGGTGAGAGTTTCGAGGCCTGAACTCCAAAGGTTGCAATCTTGCCAGTGTATAGAAGGAAGCACGATTACAATAATATATTAATATACAGCAATTATATTAATATAAGTTTGTATAACTACAACTTAGTGAAGATAATGTTTTCCCTGTCGTCAAAGCATTCTAAAAATTTTCGATGAACATCCAATGACTTCCTTGATATTTGTTTAATAGCTAATTATGTATGGGATGTAGTTTTATTTACAGAAATATTGAACTCATTTTTAACCATTTAGCTCATATATAGGATTCTTGTCAGTAACAAACTGTGCAATTATTTTTTATATAATTTTTGTTACCTAAAGAAATGATATTAATATAACCAAAATCAGAATGAAATATATGTATTACTATTTTTCTTTCAGTGCCACCAGTGATAGACAAACATTATTTTCGGGACAGCAGCACAGTGGATGAAGGTTCCAGGACCAAACTGGTGTGCATAGTGTCCAGGGGCGATCCCCCCGCTCCGTTTCCATTGGCTGAAAAACGGCCTTCCCTTCCTGGCCCACGGAGACATCGCGGTTCATACCACCGAAGACTCCTCCATCGTGACCTTCAAGAAGGTCACTTCGGCTGATCGCGGACTGTACTCCTGCGTGGCCACCAATGTTGCGTCTTCAGCCAACATGACGACGCATCTCATTGTGAACGGTAATTTATATTTCTATGATAACAGTTCTTAAATCACTTATTACGTGCAATGGATTCTAAAGATCCTTATCTTTCGGTCAAAGATGAAAATCAAGATTTTTTTTTACAAATACAATATTATTCTTAATAGTCCTCCAGTGGGTTCCTGCCCACTGTGGGGTTCCAGGCAATGAGAAAGCCGACTTCCTGGCTAAAAAGGGGGCTTTAATCACACAAAAAATATCTCGTCCTATACCCTTCCACTCTATCAAAAATCTCATCAAAAGATCAATTAAAGTCCGCGCTCAAGAAGACCTCTATAACTGTGTTTCCCAAAAGTCCTGGAAGAATGCCATCCCGAATCTATGTAATGTTCCAAGGCGTAGAGCAGTCGCTCATTTCCGACTAGCCACTGGACATGACTGCCTGCGAAAACATCTTTACAGGCTCAAAATTGTTCCTTCCCCGATATGCAGTCTGTGCAGCTCTGGAGAGGCTATGGACTCCACACATCTACTGCACTGTCCTGCTCTGAGCAAGACTTTTCTCGCCGAGTGATATTGGGAGGCTAGAGATATGTTAGATTAATGAACTCTGTTGCAGCATGTTTTGTTGTTTTCTCTGCTCTTTTTTTATTTTTCGTTGTTCTGTAACTGTTCATAATCTGCCATTGGAAATAAAAAAATATATATATTATTCTTAATATAGTATGGTTTATTATTTCTTTTATTTATCATTTTGTTTGTAATTATCTGTTGTTTCTGATCCCCGATAGGGTCCAGCTATCAAACCAAATCCATGTCCATATACCTCTAAAAGGTCCAAAAATAGAAAAGGTTAAAATAAACCTCATCCAATGTAAAATAAAGACTATAAATTACGAAGAATTAAGATTTTAAAATATGAGTAGGCAATGCTTGAGCAGTCCTACACTTGGTGCAAGTCCCAAAAATCTTCTGCCCTTGTTCATAGGTGAGACTCCTTAAGTGTCCACTGGCAAATCGTGATAAGTCAGTTTGTTGGCTTCTATGCCCCCCCAAAAAAAAAAAGCAGGGCACCAACAGGGCGATGTCTCAACTTCCAGTCATGTGCTATAGGAGCATTCCAGAGATTCTTAATGGTCTTTCCAATCTGGGAGGACACCTGACTATAAGTGCGAAGCATATCGAACGAGGAAGTCTCCGAAGAAGCAACCTTTGCTAGAGAATCCAGAATGTCGTTGCCACTAATGCCGACATGTGAAGGAATCCATTGGATGTGCACTTCGGAATTAAGTGAATGTCTAAAAAGCAATTTCAAGATAAAAATATCAGAGCTATCTCCAGTGTTTATCAATACAACGTTATTCGATGAAAACTAGGATTGCATTGAATGAATTACGCTTCAAATTGCTTCGCCACCCACCATACTCTCCAGATCTGGCACCCGAGCGCCTATTGGCTTTTTGCAGACATCAAAAAGTTGCTCCAGGGAAAGAAATTTGGCCCAAGTGAAAAAGGGATTGCTGAAACTGAGACCTTTTTTGAAAACAAAGAAAAAACGTTCTACAAAAGAGTATTTTGACGAATAAAGTGTAATTCTAAAAAAATTGTTTTTTTAATTAGACCGAAGACTTATTGGGTGATGTGTTAGATGTAATCTTCAGTAAAAATAATTTTTTTATTTCCAATGGCAGATTATGAACAGTTACAGAACAACGAAAAATAAAAAAAGAGCAGAGAAAACAACAAAACATGCTGCAACAGAGTTCATTAATCTAACATATCTCTAGCCTCCCAATATCACTCGGCGAGAAAAGTCTTGCTCAGAGCAGGACAGTGCAGTAGATGTGTGGAGTCCATAGCCTCTCCAGAGCTGCACAGACTGCATATCGGGGAAGGAACAATTTTGAGCCTGTAAAGATGTTTTCGCAGGCAGTCATGTCCAGTGGCTAGTCGGAAATGAGCGACTGCTCTACGCCTTGGAACATTACATAGATTCGGGATGGCATTCTTCCAGGACTTTTGGGAAACACGGTTATAGAGGTCTTCTTGAGCGCGGACTTTAATTGATCTTTTGGTGAGATTTTTGATAGAGTGGAAGGATATAGGACGAGATATTTTGTGTGTGATTAAAGCCCCCCTTTTAGCCAGGAAGTCGGCTTTCTCATTGCCTAGAACCCCACAGTGGGCAGGAACCCACTGGAGGACTATAGTTTTTTTCAAGTCAGTAACTATTGTTGCATCAATAATATTTCTAAATGTTAATTACCACTTAATGATATTGAATGAGGTTCAATTGGGCAATAAATGCGTGAATCACATTGATACACACTAAACTGAATTTCTTAATGTTTTTAGAGTTTGATGATTCTGTGCCTCTTTTTCCCCAACAGTGTCGCCGCAGTTCACCATCGAACCCACCAACTCGACTGTGGTGGAGGGCGACACCGTGCGGCTGGACTGCGCGGCCGTCGGATTTCCTGCGCCCAGCATTCTGTGGAAGAAACAGATCTACTCGAGTGAGGGTGTGGATTTTATTGAATAGTTATAATGTGTACAAGATTTTATATTCTTCTCTATGAGAGAAAACAGAGTCTCGTATGTAGAAGTTATTCATTTTTTTTTTAATTCTACTTCGGTTTTTCATTATTGAGAAATTTAATAAAAAGATTGATTTTCAGATACCTATTACATGACTTAAAATGGTTATTGACAAGTCTTTAATATTATTCTGTTTATCATTATGATTATCGATATGACAAGTCTGCAAGTCACTGGTCACTTTAAAGAATAAGTTAAGAATTTTCTGGGAACATTATTTGTAAGGGGTTTAATTTAATTTTCTGAGCGTGTAATTAAAGATAAAAAATACGCTACTAATTAATCCATTGAGTTAATTGAAACAAAGCCTCTTAGTAATAAATCGTTTGTAAACAGTATCGATGTCATAATTATCCTTTTTTCTAATATTTCCAATATGTGAATCAAGGGTGTGTAAGGGTTGTATAAGTGATTAAAAAAAATGTTCAGGCATATAATTCCCCGAAACATAACTTGTATTTGAATTGAGATATATATTAAATTAACTTATTCAAAGATTATGTTTTAGAATAATGGGAAAATTATTTAATTAGTTTGATTCCGCTTAACATCAACAGCCACTTAGACAGCTAGGGAAAACACAATACGTAAATATCTATGCTCTACGTGGATGTTATATAAATGTATACATATATATGGTTTTTTTTTAATTAAATGTCTAAGATTTTTTTAAACACTTCTATTTAATTACACAAAACCCAAAAGACTGGAACAACTAGGTTATTTTGACAATAATTAATACAGTATTCTCAAATAAACTTCTCTACACAAAAAACTCTTCGCTTACGTGTCATACTGACATATTTTTCGAATGAGGCCGATCATAACTCACGAAGCAGCATAACTCACGAAGAAGGGAAGAGAGCATCTTCTTTCAGTCCAGAAGATCGGAGCACCCAAGGAAAGAAGATAGACTCCACTGCCTGTTTGTTTTAGCTGGGTTTGATGGAATGGCCTTCATGCCTGGGATGACCCTACCAGCAAAAAATTCCCCATGTAGTTTGCCCTATTCCTTCCAGTGGCATCCTTCCGCCGCGTTGAGGCAGCAAAGAGGACTTGGAGGGGTATTCAATCATCAAAATATATATATATATAAGTAATCATTATCATCAAATATTCTTCAGAGTTACCATCGCTTCGCATGCATCCAACTTTTGCGGCCTCATTGACAGTTGACTAACGCTCTGACCTTCGGTACCCTAGGCTTCAGGTTCGAATCCTGGCGGTCGCATGGATGTTCGTGAGTGGTTCAGAATCATCTTTAAACTGTAGGTCCCGCTCTAATTAGCCCAAAGTCAACAAAAAATGACCGTAGAGCGACAAACAAATCAAATCGGACTCATCCACGATGAGGCAGAAAACACGACTTGGAGGGGTATTCCATCATCAAATATATATATATAATCATCAAATATTCTTCAGAGTTACCATCGCTTCTCATACGCCCAATTACTCCTCCCCGATTCACTTCTCTCTCAGTCAAGAATTACAACTTCTGATGGGGTCTGAATGGCCGAGTGACTAGCGCTCTGGCCTTTGGTAACACAGGCTTCATGTTCGAATCTTGGCGGAGGTGGGTGCTAATTCTCATTTTTAAAGACATCGTATATCACAAAAATTTCAACAAAAAAAGTCATTACTGTATTAAAAGAAGGAATTTTATTTCGTTCTTGGAAAACTAAAAAAGACACACACACACACACACATACACATACACACACCCTTTTTTATAATTAAAGTCCCACTTTCAAAATGTTGTAAAAAAGAACCACTCATCACAATGAGTTCAAATTTGAACTGAAGATACTTGAAGAAGAGGGAAACGGTACGGCATCAAAAAAAGTTCCAAAGTGTATAATTAGATGGCGCTGTAAGCGACATAAAGAAAGTGAATTCGGCTGCCAGTGATATTTTGAATCGAAATTGCAGAGTATTTGGAATGAGTTGAACATTAACCCAACTGTAGTGTTAAAAACCAGTGTTATTAAACCAACTGTAACTGGATCACTTTCAGGTTCATGGGAACACTTTAATTTTTATTTACAAACACTGTATAGATATATATAATAAAAATTAGAAATTTAAATTTGATCACGCACGATTAATTCACAAATGCATTTCACTCGAAAGTCGAAAATTTTCAAAGTTCTCGAGTCTACGTCGAATCTAGTTGCCTGGTCTGCGGCAGACCTTAATTATCACTTAGCGTCATATACGAACCCACGAGAGGCTCAATTTGAAAACAGGCATTAAAGCTCCGGCCATAGAAATTCCATTCCATTCCATCATTTCATAGAAAAAAAGAAAAAACAACACTTCTGATCGACTCGTCGCAGAACTCTCTCTCTCTCTCTTCTCCAAAACATCTCCCTTTAAGAAAATCCGTCAAAAGGGGGTAGTCAGCTTCCCTCAATTTTTATTGAAGTAGACATTTCTGAGATGGTCGATCACCAATCACAATGGAACAATTCATGGTGTAGGCCATATTCTATTTGTAGTTGTTTCGAGCAGTGAAAGTCGAATAGACATTCGCTTATTTCAGGAGTCTCATTACACACTGAATATCTGCTATCAGATTTGAGTGGCAGGTTGTTCTCATGAGTACAAAACATTAATTGCCTGCAATATAACTACCCACAACACTGCTTGTCTGCTGTCACATTTGAGTGATGAATTGTTACTACACTCTTTCCTGGGAAGGAAATGCCAAAACTCTTCCCGTGAGAAGAAAATGCTACAATACCTAGTGATCTAAGCACTCTTCGAACAGTTTAAGGTGAAACTGACGTATAAAAATTTTATGTGAGTTCTGAAAAATATTTTACAAAATTCAAACGTGTATTTTTTTATAAATTTTCTAACTATTAATATCTTATTACGGTTGTTTTAACTATATTGGACGACCTTTTTTAATTTTGTCTTCGATCTCATTTCTTTAAAACATTTTGTCACATACTGTTTGTTAGAATGAGATAAATTTAGTAACGACATTCCGAAGTGATTTACCACTATTATGATGAAAAATAACCCATCTTCGAATGCTATTCGTTGCTTCCTGTTGACTATGAACCATTTTTAGATAATAAATAAAAAAAATAGAATGCAAACGTTAGAGCCAAACGATTTTTTTAAATGATCAAAATGCAAAAAATAGAAAAGACACGCTATAATTTTTATTTATGAATTTATTTAAAAATGTTTCGATGTACAATCGTTTTGAATTTTTATTCTGACTCCATGCATTTTCATTTTTATAAAAAGTAGACAAGTCAATATGATTTTAAAAGTTGTCGATTTTATTTATAATTACATGGAGATTATATGAAAATATATTGAACTTTATATTCGAATTCAATTCCGAGCTGCAGAATTATCACAGCAAAGTTTGAAAGTCAATTTTTTTATTTTATTAAAGTTGAAAATCTTTTCTCTTCTATAAATTGCAGCCTGATGGCCAGTTGGCCGTTAGTACCACAGGCTTCAGATTGGAATCCTGGCGGTGGCATGCATGTTTGTGAGTGATTCGGAATCCACGTTGAAATGTAGGTCCCGATCTAAGTGTGCAGAAAATGATCGTAGAGCAATAAACCAAACCAAACCAAATCAAATCAAATCCTCTACAAATTTATGGCACAAAAAGTTTCTCGTACCAGTAGATAAAATTTTATTTAATTTATTTACTATTAATAATAATATTTTATTTTTTCTTCGATAATTTTCGTTGTGTTTTTTTTTTTTTTTTTTTTTTTTTTTTTGGTAGAGATAAACTATGAAAAATATATTTTTTACTTATGTGAGTCTTTATCTTATATATATATATAAGATAAAGAGAAAACAAACATATTTTTAAAAATTCATATACTGTTTATGTTTCCGGACTTATAATCAAATAAAATTTGTGGAAAAAGATAATGATTTCCCTAATTTAAAAAAGTTGCTTTTACAAAAATTACCAGGAAAATATATGTTACTGAATGAAAGATAAAAAGAACCAGTGAAGAGCAAATATAAAATAAAACTTTTTTTTCAATTAATCTCTATCAACAGTAAGATTAATCACTGTCACCCAATATTTTCGTAATCACAAAACAGTTATCTAAAAGTATACCTTGTGTCAAAGATATGCTAGCTGAAACGAGGTTTTCTTTATTAATATTAGACAGCATTTCAAATCGTTATTTTTTTTATAATTTTTAAATAAGGGATTTAAAAAAAATCACGGGTAAATAGTACGCTATTTTTTTTTTTTTATATGTGTGACCATTAGTCTTGAATTTCTGGAAAAAAAGAATGAGATAAATTTCTTATTTCTTTTTCCAAAATTAATTTTTCTACCCTTCTTTTAAAAGAAATGATATTTTTAATTTAATAAAATTCAAGAAAGAACGTGCAGGCATCAAATGACATCAAATGTTTGGTAATAATTAGTATATCAAACTACTGACACTTTCCCCACGCGCATTTCTGGATTAGCAATCACACTTGATTTAAAAGGTGAGTGATTAGTGCTTTGTGCATCAATGTTTAAAGCATCAATCCAAATTGAGTTTTTTTTTTTTTAGTATCACGATATTTATCAATGGATTTTCAAATCATTTCATTTAAGGTCAATTACTTAAGATTTTTCATGCTCATCACTTATTTCAAAAGGAGGTATTTTGACGCTTAAAAAATTCTCCAAAAATTGCTAATGAATCCCAACACCAAACCTGGATGTTCAGCTTCATATAAGTTGTCCTTCGAAAGATTGAAACGATATGAAATGGTCACAACTTGCTCGTTTTCAATATTTTTTGTTTGTTTGTTTGTTTGTTTATTTGTTGTCGATTACAAAGCATTTCTTGAAGATTAAAATGGTTACATATGACGGGCAGCAATTAGTAAAACTCATTGAGTTTTCCTATTCTAGTGGCATGCTATGGTGTTTCCCTGACGCTACCACAATTTAAAATGGAAAATACCAAATCTATAATTAGGATGACCACTGAAAACCTCCATGATATAAAGCAAAAATTATTTTAGGATATTAATAGCATCTCTTTCTGAAAGAACATTGATTTATCCAATTCTTTCAAATCAGTCGAGCAGTGTGTGAATTTTATTATCGCTAGGATATGCTCCGACAAAAAGTGTTGCCAATATTTTCTCATATTTCGTTTGGTTTGTCGCTCTACTGTCATTTTGTGCACACTTTAGGCTAATTAGACCGGGACCTACAATTTAAAATGGACCAACAAATATTTATGCCACCGCCAGGATTCGAACCTGAAGCCTGTGGTACCAAAGGCCATGAGGCAGCCAATATTTTCTTTGAGTTTGAATAATTTATATTTCACTAGAATAAAAAAAAACTCAATGAATTTCATTCATTCAAGAACATCATATATAGTCATTTTAATCACCAAAGCATGCTCTACAGCCTAAAAAATTTACGACCTTTCAAATTCTTATGTCCTTTCTTGTATAAAGATTATCAATGTTACGATTCCGAAAACTGGGCCTTTATCTTTCTGAATACCACAAGTGGTGCTCTCTCCAGTGTTCAGGAGAAAGCACTATTGTAGTTTATTATTATGAATATATAGTTCGAAATTTTATAGATTCTTCAAAAAGCGTATACATGTAGCAAAGCTGTTAATTTCTCATCGTTTTTCCAAATGTTTATCCAACATTTTTTTTGTCCAATTTCAATAACCATTTGACAATTAAAAGTATATTTTACGTTATCATTGCATTGCAGAGAACACCGCCGGCGACTTCGCCTTCGTTCACTCTACCCCTCGGGCCCACCGCTACACCAACGGGACCCTGGTGATCTCGGACGCCGAGGAGAAGGACGGCGGCGCCTATATGTGCCAGGCTAACAACGGCATAGGAGCCACGCTCAGCAAGATAGTACATCTGGAAGTATTAGGTATTGGAAGTTTTATTTTTGAAACACCTTTTCACAAATACATTTGCATTAATTAAATTTTCTGTATTTAGATGGATTACTATCAATTTTATATTCACAAAGTATTGTAATGTTACGTTATCTTTATCTTTTATTGAGGCTCCAAATAATATCTCGATCGACTTTCCTTGGATTTCAGATAAATAATGGTAATTGCAGAAAATTAATCTTTAATGAATAATTTTTTTCAAATGCAATTGACTTTCAGAACATTTTTTTTCCTTTTCACTAACATCGAAAATATGAATTCTTAGAATTCTGATAAATGAAATTTTATCCTGTTTTATTTGAGTTTTGTTATAGAAATTCAAGTTTAGCAGTTCGTATTGAAATTGAAATCAGAATATATTCCTCTAGTTCATTGCTGGCTCTTTCGAGATCATCTCATGATATCTATCCACTGTTACCACTAAAAATATCTTTATTCTTAGACATTTTAAAAAGTTTGATAGGACATCGAATCAAATACAATATCTGTAAGACAGTGTTAAATAGCAACAAAATCATTGTTGACAAATACAACCCAAATTACTGGTTTTAGTCCAGTATTAAAAATTAATTTTCGAATGGGTCAACGAAGGGGATAAGGGGGAGAAGGTGTGAACTATAAATGAATATAAGCAGTTTGTGTTGTTATTCAAAATAAAAATCGTACTTTTTCACACTCCAATATAATGAATATTGAATTTCATACTTACATAAACAAGCAATGATATAAACAGTATTAAATGTTCACTTTTTCATCTCAGGTATCCAATTTTATGAGGAAACTAAAAATTTCAATGCAATGGATGAGAATTTCATTCATTCAATAGGATCCATTTAATAATGTCCAATGTATATTACATCCATAAAAGATGCAACCTGATCCTCCTTTGCCTTTGTGGCATATAAAGAGATAGATATCTTTCTCTATTAAATCCAACCGTTTCAACCTGTGTAGAGAGAAGGATTCCGAGAAAAACTGGAATTCCTTATTGAATAAGTCAACAAGAATTTCCAATTGCTTGCATAGAGCGGTACGCCTGGCCTGCTTTAGACTAGTCATGGGCCATAACTACCTACAGAGTCACCTACAATAGTACAGGATAGAATAGAATAGGACTGCTGATACAGACATCTGGGGGCTTGAGTGGCTCCCACACATTTCGGGTTCGAGCCCTGGCCGTGCCATGGATTTTTGTAGGGGTTCGGAATCCACTTTAAACCGTAGGCCCGGTCTCATAGGACCGTAGAGCGTCACAATCGGACTTCTTCTCACCCACATCATTCCCAAACTGTAAAGGGGCAACTCGGTTCTAGGCACAGTGATGTGGTGTGGTGTGATGTAGTAGTAGATACAGACATCTGCCCCCTTTGCGACCGTGACCTCGCCATATGCCCTACTGTTCTTAACTGTTTCCCTTTTTTGTGTTGCTGACAATGACTTTAGGGATTGTTTTTGTTATTATTTACTGTATAGGGCTGCTCGTCGACTAATGACCGAGAGGTCAAAGATGGGCATAGGATAAAAAGATATTACATTCATGAAATTTAAATCTATCACTTAAGTAATATTTATAAAAAATTATAATCTACAGCAAGTTAAAAAATAAATATATTGCCAAAACTCTTAAATACATATGATTTTTCTGTTTTAACCTTTAATGTAAAGCCTTCCAGGGTTTTAAGATAATTTATAGTGGATTTCATTGTTTAGTTAGCTATTCTAATCTGACGAGCAAAAAACACATTAACTTAATTGTTATTTATAATTCATCTTTTTAGTGATTTATATGTACAAAATAAATTAAGATGTAGTGTGCGTTAAATCTTTGCGTCAACCTTCATGCACTCTCTATTTACTACTCTTTCTCTGACGATTTGTCAGAAGTTATGCAAGAGCATTTGGCAACACTCGTGGGTTTTTTATTTTGGTTTCGAGAGACGTGCTGGTGGCGAGTCGCACTGCGCTAGTGTTTTACAGCCCTTGTGAAAAGGTAATTAAATAACATAATCCTGTTTTAATGGTATGAATTCTGGCACACTTTGTGATTGCACTTTGTTTGTGCACACTATTATTTGTGCCTCGATTATCAAATACTATAAATATTGTGTTTAATTTATTTATTTTCCATCAATGTAAGCTTTAATTTGCTTTAGTATTGATTATGTATTAGATCAGTAAAACAAATAACATACAACCTGTAATTGCTTAACTTGCTATGCATTTTAAAAAAAAATTGTTACTTTGTTCATGGCAATTGTTAGCGTCAACTGGTATCTGCTAAGTTTTTATGTTAAGCTAAATTCCCCATATACTAAGATTGCACGTCGCACAACACCAGCCCATCAGTAGCCTAATCTCCCGCCCACTAAGGCTTCGGATTGGCTAACGTTCTGCCACATAGGATCTTCGTATCATGTAGAAGTTTAGTTTAACTGTATACAGACTGTATGTATTATTATACCATGAACAGTTAGTGAGAATGCATCATCAAATTGTAAAAACTTTATGATTTCAGAGTGATTTGTATTTAGATGCATTTGTATCTAAAGCACATATAAAGTGCATAAATTTTCATTTTCTGTGCTTTCTTGTTAACTGTGACAGAATGAAATATGACAGATTTGCATCGAAATTGTACTTTATGCACTGAAATATCTATGGTCTTTTCTCTGCTCGTAAAGAGAACCATGAAGCAAAAAAATGACATGTAACCATGGCCTCAATGAACAACATTGATTAGAAACAAATTTTAATGATTTAAACAAATCTCTTGTTCTAAAAATTAAGAAGTAAGCCATACTACAAATTATAGTAATTACAAAAAAATTTTTGAAAAAAATTATATTTCATTAATATTGTTGTCTCATGAATATAAATGAGCGTAATTTATTGTAATTAAAAAAGATGGAAATGTAAATCTACGCCTGAGGAATTATAACTTCTTCGTCTTCCTGAGCTTGTTTTAACGAGCAAGAAGCGTGAATATCGAGAGAATGCGTTTGGTTTTTGAATAAAAGATTTGGTGTTTACAGTCCACTGGAGTATGTGTGTTTTTATTTGAAGATCATGGCATTCAACAAATATTATTAGGCAAGCAATAAGTAAACATTTCCATATCAAGAAATAAATTCTTCGTTCCTTTCTCAGCGCCACCAAGATTCAAAGAATCTTTCCAGAGTCAGTCGACCAGAGAAGGCTTGAATACTACTCTGAAGTGTGATGCAACTGGCCACACCCCCATCACTATAACGTGGCAAAAGAATAAAACCGTTCTAGACTCGAAGTCGAACGAAAGGTAAGTATTAATTTTATATACGGTATCTTAAAATAAAACATATTTCATGAAGGCATTTTCTTCTTTAGGCTCATGTATTTAGCCTGGTGTTTTCTAATAATGCTCCCTTGATTTAAAATCAATCGTCACTGAAATGGAGATGCTACCGCAGTTGCCAAAAGCCGACTCATTCCTCATAACTTTAAGAAGCCACTCATCACGGACTTCAACTGCCCTAGGAAGCTGACATCAGTTATTAGCAGACTCAGAACTAATCATTACAGAGGGATGAATATTCTCCCAGACAAGACCAGGGAACACATCTCCTGCAGAAATTGCCCCAACGCTTTCCTAACACCTAGTACACTTTCTAGAGTGCCCAGCACTCACTCCCCATGTATTGCACTTGGGTATGGTGCCAATCGGGGCCAATTTAAGAGAAGTCCTGTATAGTGAAGTGGCGCCGTTGCTAGCGGCCGCTATCGCGAAGACTTTTGACTTGATCTGACTTTAATAATAATATTTTAAATCCATGGACACTATAACAACAACAACTGAAATGGCAGATATGTAGCACGTTCAACGTACAGCGATATGATATTGAGGCTGCACGATGAGCTACCTGCCACATTACATCCAATTAAGCGTCTTTGAAATTTGGAATCATCATCCCAGAGGTTATCCGATTAATCATGACTTTTTCTTGGTGTTCTAATTTAAAATTTTGTCTAGTAATGCCATTTTAATATGTATTACTATACAGGGATGTTCCTGAATGCATGGACAGAACTTTAAGTGAAGGTAAAATACACATAAAAAAACATTTTTTTTGTACAGCAATGTGTGGTCGAAAATCATTGGTTAGTATTGCAGCAGAGTGCATTGACTCCGCCTCTCTGTAAATGTACTTTTCCCATATGAGGCTACCATTACGAGAGACGAAGTTTCCAATTTTCCCAATTCTCATGAGGGAACCACCACTAACTCGCAGGCTTCACATCCATGAGCTTCTTAGGAGCTGTTCTCTGTTAATGTGTGCGCAGGTGTTATAAATGATTTCATATTGGCCCATACTTCTTGTTGCTACATCCATTCAACAGCAAGACGTTTCGCATCTTTCTGGATGAGGTATTGCCAGAATTACTTGATAATGTTCAAGTTGCCGTTCGAAATGTCATGTGATTGCAGCACGGCGGTTTCCACTCCATTTCTGTACTAAAAAGCGTAATTATCTCAATGCCATGTTATGGACCAGTCGCTTGGCCATCACGTTAACATTGACATTTTCTTATGGAGACCCATCTACGAGACCATCTTATTAGCTGAAGGCACTCATATAAGAGATCATCTACTATCTCGAGGAATTCATCTTCGAAACTCCAATAGACTAAGATGAGGACGTTAACTTTCAAGTGCAGTTACAGCTGTTGATGCCACTCATATTTCAAGTAATCCTTCTACAGACCCTAATTTTCTGGAAATCTCTCCTGGAGAACTGGAAGTCGTAATCCATAACACTAAATTAAAGAAGGCATCTGGACTTGATGGCATTCCAGGGGAAATAGTTAAAGAAATTTACTATGCTAACCCGGAATGGTTCAGGACACTCCTAAACAACCTTTTAAGAAATGGAGAATTTCCCACTGCTTGGAAGACAGCCAGAATTGCAGTAATTCCCAAGGATAACAGAGATCTTACCCATCCTAAAGATTTCAGGCCGATCTGTATCCTACCCTGTTGAGATCCACAATAAATGCATTGTAATATATAAAAGATTTCATCCAAGAAGCTCAAAGCAATAATCTTACCACCTGCCTCATAACTATAGATATAGCAAACTCTTTTAACTCCGCCAACTGGCAAATATTGAAATATAAAATATCAAAGCTACGCATTCCGGAATATCTAAAAAGGATGCTGTACAGTTTCCTAGAAGACAGAAAAGCGTCTCTGGGAGTCGTGAAACACACCTATAATAAAGGAATACCACAGGGATCCTGCCTGGGTCTAATACTATGGAATATCTTCATAAATGACATCTTGGAGCTGGACCTAGGACGGGATGCCCATATACAAGCATTTGCCGATGACATCATTCTGATGTTTAAAGCACCGGCAACTGATATTTTTTCTACTAAATGCTCAGGCCCCTTGGATAAACTTAACAAATAGATCAAAGGTAATGACCTAAACATCAATAGTAACAAAAGCTTCTTTGAAATAGCATCTACAAAAAGTTACATGCATATCCCAAACATCCGAATGGGAAACTACAAAATAAAATATCAAAATGAAATTAAATATTTAGGAATAATAATTGATAAAGAACTTACTTGGAACAAGTATATGGACTATGTAACTAATAAAATTACTAAAATCATGCACAAAATTAACAGAACAACGAGGGTGTTCTGGGGCCTCACCCTCATGGTGAAAAAAGATCTACATAAAGGTATTAGGCGAAAATCATCCTCTACGGCTATGAGATATGGTTTAAAGATCATGCCAAGCAGAATCAAAAATTGAATAGTTTTCAAAGAGTAGGACTGCTCAACATAACAAAATGTTATAGAACAGTCTCTACAGAAGCTATTCCAATTCTCTCAGGAATACCTCCCATCACGCTGACCCTTCGATTTCCAATCAGGCTATACCGTCTGAGGTATTTGCAGCAAGGCATAGTAATAGAACAACATCTCGATAATTTTAAAGATCTTGAAGAAAGACCCAAGTTTGAATCTCCATGGAACAAAACCAAGTTTGAATAAAGGTATATGAAACAAAGGGAAGAAGCTTGCTGCATCTACACAGATGGCTCGAAAATGAATGGAAGGGTCGGATGTCCCATGGTGAGCGTATTAGATGGTTCTGAGTTAACATCACGAAATCCGACGTCTTATTGACGAAGCGTCCGTCTTCATGGCGGAACCATTTCTTTGGTATGGATGTTTGGGGTTACTGTCGTGACACCGCTCACCACTCTTCGTATGCCCCCCCCCTCCGAGGGGCGGGTCGAGTTATTTCTCGCTTCTCAGTATCAACAAAATAAACCTCGCTCTACGTATGCTGAAAAAACTAAGATTGTCACCTTGAGGGACAGAGGCAGGAGTAAAAGTCACAATGGAGTAGTAAAGACCACCACCATCAAACCGAAAGAAACTTCCACCACATCCATCAAGACCAAATCTTTGGTGCAAGCCAAAATTGACGTCAGGAAAATGAAGATAGGTACAAAGAACGTCAAGAATATTAAGTCTGGTCGAAACCGATTCAGAAAAGTACCTGGATAAATTGATTGAGGAATTCCGAAATCAAGATGACCTCACAAAAGAATTTATTATTGCTAAACCCATAGCAATTAAGCCGCATATCATATGTTTTGATGTCTCGAAGGATACTTGAGAAAACCAACTAATTGAAAATCTTAAAAGCCAGTTCCCAAACAATGAAAACTCTCAAGACTTCAGTATTAAACATCACTTCAACACCAAGAGAGGAGTCCATTGGATTGTTGAAGTCAATCCATCAATCTACAATAAAGTAACTGCTGCACATAGACTAAACCTTGGTTGGGAAAAAATCAACTTCAAGCAGTACATAAGACTCACCCAATGTTACAAATGTTGCAAGTTTGGGCATATTGCTAAGTTTTGCCACAATGAAAAGGAATTTTCCACCGAATGGGGCAAAGAAGATCATAACTGTAAAAATTACACAAGGAAAGAAAATTGCATTAATTGTCACATACACAACAATAAGTTTAACAGTAAATTCAGCACGGACCACAGCTGCATTGATAAAATTTATGAGAAAGGGATGAAGTTCATTGCTTCCAAAACAATATTCCACTTGCAAGAATTCCTCCAATTCAATTTACTCTTCGTAATCTACTTAAATTCCACCAGCTTAAAAACTTAAAGAAGGACATTTCTATAAATAATCATCTAATTAATCTACTGATTTAGAAGACAAACCTTCAATAGACCCACCTTGAGAAAAAAAACCAATATAGAATGAAGTTATTTTCAACAAGGAGGGGAGGGTACTATATCTACACAGATATCTACAAAAATTAATAACCACACTGGATGCGCAATAGCTATTTACAAAGATGGCAAAGAAATTTGCCATTTCACCAATAGACTTAACAATGAGGCCACAGAGTCTACTTTGCAGAGCTTAAGGCTACTGAAATTGCGATCTACTGTATCACCTCCAATCCTATAAAGAATGCGAAAATCATTTTTGATTCCTGATCCGTCTTTGCAGCACTTGATAATCCATCCAACAACAGTCACCACATTAAGCATCTCAAGAGCATCATTCAAAAGAGCATCATTCTCGGTTACTTGGGGCGGATTCCTTTGGTTTGCTGGGTTGGGGTTGCTGCTGCAACACTCATCTGTTTCGTGTGCTGGAGAATTTATCCCTCGAATTATCAGTATCAACAAAAAGATGCAGCTAATGCTTTGCTTTGTAAAGTAATTTCAAATGTAATTAAGTTTTAAAATAATTTAATGTTCTTATGAGCATTTCATTGGTGTATTCTTACTCTTTGTACTCATCAATAAACTGACTGGGAACTGACTTTTAAGATTTACTCTTTGCACTCATAGTAATGCATCCTCTACCATGTACTTTGCATTTATCAATAGAGTTTTCCTTCTTTTTTTTTTTTTTTTTAACTTGTAAATAAGAAAAAATATATATGTTGTTGTTGTTGTTTCTTATCCCACTTGGCTGGCCAAGCCCACGAGCCCATACGTACTCATGATTGAAGGGGAAGGAAGCAGCTTCTGTTGTGATGGAGCACCCGTAGGTAGAAGTCTGACTTCTGCTCCGTGACGCTCTTACAGTCATAGGAGACCGGGACCTACGTCTTAAAGTGGATTCCGAACCACTACAAACATCCATGGCAACGCCGGGATTCGAACCCGAAACCTGTGGCACCGAGCGTCAGAGCGCTAGACACTCGGCCATTCAGGTCCCAAATTTGCCAACTGCACGCAGTGTGCTCCCAGGTGGTCACCCACCCAAGTACTGACAGCGCCCAATGATGCTTGACTTCGGTGATCTAACGGGAACCGGTATATTCAGCATGGTACGACCGTATATATTCTTTGCTAAAGCTTAAAAATATTTATTTTTGTTAAATATAAACATTTATGATACTTTAAGTAGCTCGCTTTTAATTTTTTTTTATAAGAAGGAAGATTATTAAAGAAAAATTGCTTATTATTATTTTTCTTCAATGGCACAATAGCCCCATGGTGGGCCAAAGTCGTGTGCCTATTGGCAGATTTCGAGACAGGCCATGTTTACTTTTTTTTTTTTGAGGTAGAATTATCAGCGTTATGCCCAACGCTCTACACTCATATTAGACCGGGTTAAAGATCAAATATTTAGAATACGGTCTAAAGTGGATTCCGAACCACTACAAACATCCATGGCACCACCGGGATTCGAACCCAAAACCTGTGGTACCGCTGATCATATGTTTCGTGTGCTCTCGGGCTGGACGATTTATCCCTCGAATTATCAATATCAACAAAAAGATTAACTTTGTGTAACTGTGAAATAAGTTTTTTGCAGCAGATTCTGATTTCAAGTGTTTGAATCTTTCGAAATAAAATTTTTATTGATTGTTATGATCGTTATTTGTGAAAACTGTTATTGTTAAAACAGTTATTGATAGTGAAACATGAATAATCACAATATTATTAATTTAGGCCTGAATGGCCGAGTAGCTAGCGCTCTGGTGCTCGGTACCGCAGGTTTCGGGTTCGTGTCCCGGCTGTGCCATGGATACTTGTAGTGGTTCGGAATCGTCTTTAAACCGTAGGTGCCCGTCTAATAGGATCGTAGAGCGTTGCGGGGGAAGTGTTACTCCGCGTCCGTGACTTATCTTCAAGTTACACGCGCCCCCTGGATAATGCTAAGTGAGTAACGGCTGTGCAGCGCTTGCCTTAAGGCATCCAAGACAGCTGTTTAAGTGTTTGCCAGATGCATTAGAAAAAAGAATATTACTAATTTATAAAAAAGGCAACTTGAAATTGTTTAGCCAGTTTTGGATTTAGCATTAGAAATGAGAGTGCGTTTTTAAATATGAAAACTAGATTCTTACAGCTCATTATTAGTTTATTTTATGCAATTTGATAAAACTTGAACTGCTATCACACAACATCACTGTTATAAATCTAAGGTGCCCCTTTACAGTTTTGATAATGTTTTTTTTTTTTTTTTTCTAATGCAGCTGGCAAACACTTAGATAGCTTGATCTTGGATGCCTTAAGGCAAGTGCTCCACAGACGTACTCACTTTGCTTTACCCAGGGGGTGCGTGTAACTTGAAGATAAGCCACGGACGCGGAGTAACAATGCCCCCGCAATGCTCTACGATCCTATTAGGACAGGGACCTACGGTTTAAAGTGGATTCCGAACCGCTACAAACATCCATGGCAACGCCGGACTCGAACCCGAAAAGTGTGGTACCGAGCGCCAGAGCGCTAGCCACTCGGCCATTCAGGCCCCTGTTTTGATAATGTACGTGAGTGAATTTGTATCACCGCAATTTTGAACGAGCGTCCATCCCCAAAGTGGATCTTTGCCACTTTCTCCTTTCTTCATCGGCGGCCTGATGGCCAAATGGCTAGCGCCGTGGTCCTTGATACCGCAAGGTTCAGGTCCGAATCCTGGCCGTGACATGGAGGTTTGTTAGCGGTTCGGAATCCACGTTCAACTGTTGACCCTGATCTAATTAGCATAAAGTGTGAACAAAATGACAAAAAAGCTACAAACCAAGCCGGACTTGAAGCCTAACGGCAGGACAGTTCAAACTATAGACTATTCATGGATGTGTGAAATGATTTAAAATGTTACGAAAGCATTCAGCAAAAGGAATTCGCATTAACTTTTATTGCTAAGTCAAGCTTTTGAATAGCGAAATACAAATGAATAAATTACAAGATTTAAACTCATTATGACAAATGTTTTAAAAATGAGTTATAGTGATGAATGTTTGATCTTTTTTTCAATTCCTTCTATTAGCTCACACTCTCCCTATATATATCTTGTTCACATTTTCAATCGTTCATAAAACACTTTTTATTCATCTACTCAAGAGCAAATACATTTTTTTTTGAACTTGTAGTGGATGACACTGGATGTCAATACAGTTTTTTCAAATATTCATTCATTCATTAAATTTAATGAATTAATTTTAATTTGTTTTTTAGAATTAAGTTGCATATATCTACCAATAGAGGGCGCCAGATAAACTTAAAAAAATGAATGAAAATTATTTATAAAGGACTTTCTCCAATAGAGTGAAAAAAAAGTAGGAATTGACTTTAAAATTTTTTTTTTTATAATACTTGTTTTATTTGAAGCATATTCAAGAATGGGAAAGTTAGTTTTCATTTAAACAAAACCTGCCTTCATCGTCTGTAACTGAGTGTCAAAAGTTGCCGTGTTTAATGCCAAACAATACTTCAATATAAAGTGTTAGTCTTTCAATGCGTAATAGGAAATATCACCCGCCTGAGTGTCCCATCTGATTATTTTATTATGATGGGCTTGATGCAGCCTTGTATCATTCTACGTACAACTATTTGAATCCAGTTCTCCTAAAATCCTAGAGGGGTCTGATGGCCGGATGGCTAGCTTTCTGGCGCTCGGTACCACAGGTTTCGGGTTCGAGTCCCGGCGGTGCCATGTAATGGTTCAGAATCCACTTTAAATTGTAGGTCCCAGTCTTTTGAGCCCTCGTGTACAAAATATGACCTTTGAGCGACAAACCAAACCAAACCTAACCTAAAATCATATGCGGCCTGATGGTCAATTGGCCAGCTCTCAGACAGGTAGCCAAAGCGCTCTAACTCAGCAGATTTGTATCATCAGCCTAATTTGATGGTTGGTATCGTTGGTAGCCACAAGCTTTAGATTTGAATCCTGGTTGTGGCAGGGATTTTTGTTAATGGTTCTAAATCCACGTTAAACTGTAGGTTCCTGTCGAATTAGCCTAAAATGTGTACAAAATGACCGTAGAGTGAACAACCAAACCTAAAGTTCTATTGCCAAATAATCAGTCACGTAAGGCTAGTATCATTACCAGATTTCATGGATATGTAAAGTGTGTTGCAAGTATCCCTGGCATTCGATGTCACAGGTTTCGGATTCATGCCCCGGCGGTGCTATTGATGTTTGTAGTGGTTCGGAATCTACTTTAAACCGTAGGTCTAATAGGACTGTAGAGCGTTGGGCTGAACAGTCTTACTCCGTAAAAATGTCAGTGTCATGAAGCCAAGTCAGACTTCTACCTACGTGTGCTCCATCCCAACAAAAGTTGCCCCCTTTTCCTCCATCCATAAGAGCACACGGGTTCGTAGGCTTGGTCTAGATGTTGATGTCTACCAAGTGGGATAAGAAACAAGTACAACAACGTCATAAAACAAAACCTTTCAATTATGAGTGAATGGGTACATTCTGAGAGAAGCAGCGTTATGGTCTGCGGAATGGTTTTGTTTTTTCGAATGCAAGTTACTTGTGGATGCCAATATGGATCAAATTAAATATGTATCATTCCTTGTTTACCATGTATGTTTGAATATAATTCCAGAATGAAAATGCGACATCTTATACAAATTGAAATGTACATGAATTGTTAGAAAAACAAGATGGAGAGTTTTATGTTCTTCTCTGGCTTTAAATGTGCCTAATTTGAATATTATCCTAGATTTTTTGACCCACTCGATGAGATTACTCGATCCATAACGATGACTCATGGACTTCACTCGATGAGATGACTCGATCCATAACGAGGACTCACGGGCTGCACTCGATGAGATGACTCGATCCATAACGAGGACTCATGGACTCCACTCGATGGATTCACACCGTCCCAACAGATGTCAATTTAACTGCAATCAACATGACTGATTATTAATGTTAACTCATTGAAACTCTTCCAACCCGTCTAGCTCATTTACCCTAACTTGGTTATTATTCTGGATATTAACAGGTGATCCCAAAAATGTGACTCGATTACATAGTTTCAAGCCTGAAATCGAGTCATTTTTGTACATGCATGATTGTTTTAATAATTTAGTACAATGCAAAATTTTCTTCTATCTCTCCTAGATATGTCATCCGAAACATCACCAAAAAGCACCAAACCTCATCCGAGCTTCAGATACTGGACGCGGAGAGGGCCGACACTGGTGAATACACCTGCACTGCAGTGAACGGCATAGGAAGGGACGAATCAGTCATCCGGTTTCTGGTTCAAGGTTTGTACGTCACCCTTCTTTTGACAAAATATCCTTCGTAGATTATTAAATAAATTTACTCTTAAGGATCCCTGAATTATGTAAATTCAATTCGTTTCAATGTGTCCTGAGTTGGTCTAATACAGACGAACCAACCCGCGGGCCTTGAGCATTTTTCCGGACCATGAGATTTATCACACTTTTACAAAATATATTTATTTTAGAATGGCCAAAGAGGTGAAAAATAATGTATTAAAAATGCATTATGTGTGCATTGATATATTCAAAAATGAACTGGCGAAATGATGAGAAAAAATGAACTTTGATTTTAAAATAATATTCTTGCGAATATAGGACAGCTATTGCCTGTTTTATTGGTGAGTTTAAAATTATGGGTTCGCAGAAAAATTAAATTATAGTCTGCGAACTCATGATGCGCGCATCTTGGAACATCTAATATAGCAGGTAGAAATATGAATATAAAAATATCTATAGTGGGTCTAAATCTAATATGGGGATCTATATGCGGCCCGCGCAGTTAAGGATGCATTTCCAAAGTGGCCCGCAAGATCATTTGGGCCGTGTCTAATATATTTATTCTGAACAATGATTAATTTGGTATATACCTTGTATTCCTCAATTAAAATATCTGCTATTTTGTTATATCATCATAAGTGAATGATAAAAATAGTATTCATTGCAGGTGTTCCCGACGCCCCTTCTAATCTGACGGTTGTGAACACGACGAGCAGATCCATCTGCTTGTTTTGGGAAGTGGTCCACAGCGGTAACAGTCGCATTACTGGAAGCATCGTGCAATATCAAACTCTATCTGGTAAGCATCACATCTTCCAGCATAGAATATTTTCTGTTATATATATTTTCCCTGTATATATCTGACGCATACTTTGTATATATACAGGGGGATTATAATTAAAGTCCCACTTTCGAAATGCTGTAAAAAAAAAACCGCTCATCACAATGAGTTCAGGTTCTAACTGAAGATAGTTGAAGAATGGGGTACGGTACGGCATCAAAAAAAGTTCAAAAGTGTATTAATAGATGGCACTTTAAATGCAGCAGTGATGGCAGTTCAAATTTGAACTCATTGTGACGTGTGGTTCTTTTTTTACAGCATTTTGAAAGTGGAAATGTGCAATATTAGTACTGTTACATTCTTAAGAATAAATTTGTCAATATAAATGCTAACTCATAGAAGATGAAAAAAAATACGGGTATTTATTATAAAAGAATAATTTCTTTATTCGACTAATTTATATTATTTAAAATAAGTTATTTAAAATCGCAAACCTTTAATTCTTAAGTAAAGTTCATGGGCTTGTTTTCTCAATATTTACAAAACTATTAAAGACACTAAGTTTTAGCAATTATAATTAAAACTCATAGCAAGTCTAAATCATATTTTTATACTTATTAGCATAAAAAAGGTGGTTATGATATAGGTTATAAGTATATAGATCATCATGGTATAGATTTCTTTGAGAAGGTCACAGGTTCAGGTTTCATTTCAAGCATATCTACTAAACAAATATTCAAACAAACATTAAATTAATTTGCAGAAAATATCTTTACTGCAAAATTATTTAATTGCAAAAATGTTGATGAAATTTTTTGTATTAATATCATTATTTTCCTATAAACATATTCATCCTTATTTATAAAAACAAACATGTTGATATCTGTTTCATTACATATAAGAAATATATATTAAATATAATTTGCAAACTACATTCCAATATTTTCAGTTTAAAAGTCATCATTGTGAAATCTTTTTGGATATCTTTGAACTTCTGTTCGTCAATCATTCAAATGATTTTTTTTTTATATAAATTCATCAAAAAAATATGCAAAATATCATTTAATGCACATGATAACATATATTACTAATCTTCAGAGCCGTTTTAGATTGATCCATTTATATAACACCTTCTCAGTAAGAGTAAATTAAATAAACTTGTTTTTAATTTAAATTAAAATAACTGCATCTTTCTCCAATGCTTTCAATCTTGCTTCTTTTGAAACTAATTCATTCGCAGAAGAATTCGTTTCGGAAACTATGCGGGAAATGACTTCAAAGAGCGATTCATTTGGATCTAAATTAAACAAGAAAAAAATACTAGATTGGGTTAAATTAGATTAACTTCAAAACATTGTTCCTTTGTTCAGTATGCCAGAGTGTTTTTGATTATCTATTGCCTTAATATTTCATACGGCCTGATGGCCGAGTGACTAGCGGTAACATCTCGGTAACACAGGTTTCAAGTTCGAGTCCCGGTAGTACCATGGATGCTTGTATTTGTTCGGAATCCAAACCGTAGGTCCCGGTCTAATACAACTGTAGAGCGTTGGACGTAACGTTGACAACTCTACTCCCTGAAAAGATAATATCTCCTGTATGGATAATCTGGCAGATGGCATTAGCTCAACATGGGACTGTTGCGCCGATGATGATGATGATTAACCAATTTATGGCTTGCTAATTTCTCACTCATTGAAAATTTTTAATTTTGATTTAACTCTGGCGCTTGGTGCGACAGGTTTCCGATTAGAGTCCCGGCGGTGCCATGGGTGTTTGTAGTGGTTCAGAATCTACTTCAAATCGTAAGTTCCAATCTAATAGGACTGTAGAGCATCGGGTGTAGGACTGACAACCGTGCGCCGTAAATATATATATATATATATATCCTGTTTCGGAATCTGACAGTAGGCAGACAGCCATGGTCCAACGTGGATTGTAGTGCCGGGGAGTTAGTTTGATTTTCATTTAAATTATTTTGTTTAGAATTTTCTATACTACAGGTTTATTTGGTAAATCAACTGATTCTAGAATTTTCGTTTCAAGCATATCTATTAAACAAATATTCTAACAAACAACATTTGATATTTTCCGCGAATTAATTTAAATATCTTTGCTACAATATTATTTGATACAAAAAATGTTGAAGAAAATTTTTGTATATACGTCATTATTTTCTTATTAACATATTTACCCTTATTTATAGAAACAAACATGTTAATATCAGTTTCATTACTCATAAAAAAACATATAAAGTATAATTTACAATCGATATTCCAATATTTTCAGTTAAAAAATCATCATTGGGAAATGATGATTTTTGGATATCTTGATCATTGACCTTTGATCTACACTCTGGCCATTAGTACCACAGGCTCCAGGTTCGAATCCTGGCAGTGGCATGGATGTTTGTTTGTGATTCGGAATGCAACTGAAACTGTAGTCCCCGATCTGTTTAGCTCTCGTGTGCACAAAGTGACCGTAGAGCGACAAACCAAACCATCAATCCTACAAATGAATTATTTTATATAAATTCCTCAAACAAATTTGTATAACATATAGGAAGAAACTTTATTTAATGCACATGACAACAGATAACTGACCTTCAGAGCCGTTTTAAATTGATCCTTTTAACACCTTCTCAATAAGAGTAAATTAAATAAACTTGTTTTTAATTTAAATTAAAATAACTGCATCTTTCTTCAATGCTTTCAATCTTACTTCTTTTGAAACTAATTTATTCGATGAAGAATTTGTTTCGAAAACTATGCGTGAAATGACTTCAAAGAGCAATTAATTCGGATCCAAATTAAACAAGGAAAGACACTAAATTGGATTAAGTTGGATTAAATTCAAAACATTGTTCCTTTGTTTAGTATGCCAGCGTGTTACTTAAAGTAAAACAAACAAGACAATGGCTATTTGTTGTTTTAAGGCAATTATTTTGAAAATAAAAATACCAAGTCATTCAAATGGTGACCAAATGTATATTATTATTTTTTCCATTATAGATACAATTAAAATATTTTCAAAAGAATAATATTATTGCATGAAGAAAAATTAATTCTCGTAGCAGCATGAAGAAAATGGTTCAAATCTTGTAAACTTTTGAATTGTTTATTATCTTAATTATTATATTATCTTAATATTCAATGGGGCCTGTGGAGCATGATGGCTGAGAGGCTAGCGCTCTGGCGTTCGGGGCTACAGATTTCGGGTTCGAGTCCCGGCGGTACCATGGATGTTTGTAGTGGTTCGGAATCCACTTAAATCCACCACCGGTCTGTTTAGCCCAAAGTGTTCACAAGGTGACCGTAGAGAGACAAACTAAGCCACTCCATGTTGCCTGGTTTGGTTTGATAGATTAATTTTATGTCGCTTATAATTATATGTCGATTATAATTTTATTTAATGTCGCTCTGTCATATTTTACCCACTTTGGGCTAATTAGACCGGGATTTACAGTTTAACATTGATTCCGAACCACTCACAAACAGCCAGGATTCGAACCTGAAGCCTGTATTACCAATAGGCCAGAGCGCTAGCCAATTGGCATCAGGCCACTCCATGGGTCACCATGGTAGCCATGGTACCACCACTGCTGGGGTTCGATTCACGGCAGTGGTGGTACCATGGATGTTTGTGGTGGTTTGAATCCACGTGGTTTAGATCCGGTATCATCTAATAGCAGAGAGTTAGGGGTAGGCCTGATAACCATAAACCGTTAACCATAAACCTAAACAACCATAAACCGTTAATTCCTAAGCATATACTGCCTAGGAATCTGCTAGCAGGCAGACGGCCTTGGCCATACATGGAGCTATTGCGCCACTGCGCTATTGCGTCACACCACATCTCTGTTCCTAGAGCTGTTTCCCCTTTACAGTTTGGGGATGATGTGGGTGAGAAGAAGTCTGACTGGTCTCTGTGACGCTCTACTGTCATATGAGACCAAGACCTACTGCTTACAGGTCAATTCCGAACTACTACAAACATCCATGACACCGTCAGGATTCGAATCCCAAATATGCGGTATCGAGCACCAGAATGCTAGCCATTCAACCATCAGGACCCAAGTATTACGTTAAAAATATTTTTTACAGCTGGATCAATTACCCTGAAGATCTTATTTAATTTTCTCATAATTTTTTTCCAGACACCCACTGGAATGGCCAGACTTCCCAACTGATTGTGTCGGGCGCAGACGACAGCGCCACTCTTCGAGCTCTGACTCCGATCACCCTGTACTTTGTGAGAGTCATTGCAGAAAACGCTCTGGGTCAGAGTCGTTCCAGTGCAGTCATCAATGTCACAACGGAAGAAGAAGGTAAGCTCCTCTATTTTACCATGCCATAACTTTTCCAACAGCGTGTCTTAAAAGCGGAGGGTTGTGGCCTTTATTTGGACAGTTTAAAAGCTGAAATTAAAGTGCGTAATGAAAATCAAGAGAATAGATGCAGGTCAATCTAGATTACGTTGAATTTTCTGAACGGCTGTTCGACATTGAGACATTTTCAATACCCAACACTCATCAGTGATCGAATTCATACAATGAACATAATGTCTTCAGGAACACTGACATATATATAAATACTTGGTTTTTAATAATTATGTTCAACGTTAAATTTAACGTCTTCAGGAACAAAATTACTACATTAGATTAAAAATCTGTAAATCAAATGGCGTGAACTTCAAAGCTATAATTTATTATTGAGATTTCTGTTAAGGTCGAGAATTATGTTATGAATATTACAGATATGTCAGCGTATTACAGATAGGTTTTACAGCAGGATTAACGTTAAATTTAACACGTTCTTCAGGAACACTGACATATATTTAGTTTTTAAAAATTAAATTTAACGTTGAACATAACGTCTTCGGGAACACTGACATATATGTAAATGTTTAATTTTTAAAAATTTATTAGAGATCTATATATTTACTTCAAAACTCTTTAATAATGAAAGGAAAAATCCGTCACCCGTCAGAAATGATTGCATATTACACTGCTTTACATTGCATGTAATGAACCCAACTTAACTTAGGAAGTGAAAATTGAGCACTCGTATAAAAATAGTAATATCATTTTGATGTTTACAATCGTAATTAACATTTGATGAAAAATAACAATAAAACAATGAAAAAAAATTGTAAACAATTGTAAATTGTAATGTACAAAAATTGTAAACAATGAAAAATAACAATACGTGAACTATGCCTGAATATTTTTTACAGGATTTGCTTACATTTCATCTAAATTTCTCGATACGTATATTAAGCATTTTTCAATGTAAATAAACAACACAATAACAAATACATTTTTAATAAATAAACAAATATATTTTTCTGAACTCTTAAAACTGAATGGGTTTTTTAATATCAATTTTTGAGATTAATTATATCAGCTATTTATTTCAATTTTTATATAATAATAAAAATTTATATTTTTTATTTAATTGATATTAAAAAATTATTTTGATAATATTATTATTAATGTCAATTAAATATTAAAACTGATCAATTAAATAGCAAATCAGATATTTCTAAAAACAAATGTGATCATTAGTTTTGATTCTTTTTCTATTAATTAAATGGAGCAATTCCTTAAATATTTTTAAAAAGGTATATAATAACATTACAAAAATGTAATATAATTTCTTTTAAATTAGCCTCATTGATTCTTGAAAGATCACAAAGCACTTGCTCGAATTTCATTTGCTTAATTGTCGATTTTCTTCACCAACATACAAAATAACGGCGATATTTGTGGCGCATATATTTGCAGTAGATTTAATTTTTATAATTTAATAGCAAATATATTTTTTTTTCTTTTAGCACCGTCTGGTTTTCCAAGAGAAGTCCAGGTGCATCCTACAGGAGCGCAGTCCATTAAAGTGACGTGGAAGGTAGGTAACTGATACCAGCAAACACACAAAACTAACATCTTAATCTTGCATGCAATATGCTTGTTTAAACATATGCTACAATTTACAAATTTTCTAAAAATAATTCAAATAATTATTGCTACAATAAGTAATGAAAATCGCCTAATCCAGAATTAAAATGAATTTTTTGCCTATTTTAGGATTCCAATGATTTATAAAGCAAATATTTATTTTTCGGTAATAAAATTAGTGTATTAACTATCCATTCAACCAGAAATATCATCATTATTTTTAAAAATTGTAGATTTTAATTTCAGGATCTATATACGCTTGTATTTTTATAAGCTTCCATATATGAAATTCTAAGGAAAATCCTAATATTATTATTTGCTTGCACTCCAAATATTATACAGTATTCATTTTATCAAAAACTATTCTATGCTTAAAACTTGGAAAATTTTTGAACACGTTTACTTTCTGAACAAATGAATTATTATGGATATTTGGTTGGTTATGTAAGTTTCAAATAGAATTTCCTGTAATAAAGTGATCAAAAAGAAGTACGTGATGAAAAAATATCTAAATACCTTCCATATACTTAATTATTTAAGAATTATCTCATGGCCTTGAAAAAAGTTGAGAATTGAACACGTAAAATGATCAGCTATTGAACGTATATGACTTTCAATCATATAGGTAAAAAAATTGGTCGTTTGTTCCCATGTAGAATTCACTTGAACATGGAGCAAAAAAAAAATTATTATTTCTAAAATTTTACTGTGATAATCGAAAAAGATATACCTGTTTAAAACAGTTTCCTGAATCTATATTACCAAAAAATATTGAAATTGAAGGCATTCATTTCATTAAAATATACATAATAAGTATAAATTATTTTCTATAATTTTCTTAGGTAGTTTGAGGAGGTTGGTTTGAGAACAGTGAAACACCTTTAAAAAATATTCCTGGCGCCAAAAATTATTACAGCACGAAATGCTTGTGGTAAAAAATTCCTTTATAACTAGATCCTCTGAATTTTATGAAAGTTTTTTTTTTTTTTTTTTGCACTCATTATCATACTGAGATCTTTAATGCACCAAAAAACTATTTTTCTTCTTTAGTTCCAAATACTTAATAATTTCTTAATGCACATCGTGCAAATTTATAACAACGCGTTTTACTGTGTTGAAACACATTGAGTTCAAACTGGAAGAGAGGAGAGAAAAACTAGTCGTATTATACTTTTTTTGATAAAATCACAGAATAGGGTCCTTTGGGGATTTGGCGTCAAAAATCTTTTCGCCAAAGTGCGCCAAAAAAAGGGTTGCGATTGTAAGTGAAATGAATTCCAAACAGTACAAAAAAATCCGGATTGCTCCATTTGGCGGCTTATCGTTCAGATGACCGCACAAAAAAGTCGCTCAATCAAACAGCCTCTATTTTGCGATTTGGCCCTTTTTTCTCTATCGCTTTATTATTATTTTGTTATTGTTGAGTCATCAAATCGTATTTTGTTAAATTAATAAAATTAAATAATTTTGTAATAAATTTTCAACACTGTAATTTATTGACCTATTATAATAATAAAGTGTATTAGAAAATTATGCTTATTAAGATCATAGAAGAGTAATAAAATAGAGACCCGACCCCTGTTCTAAAGGAACAGTAAATTGGGACGATCATCTTTTCATATTAGAATCAGAAAAATATAGCTCCTTGACTCCATTTCCCTGCACACCTTTATTCAGAAAGCGTGAACATGTTACGAAACGATTCTGAAAATTCATTCATTCATTTAACTGTGTGTGTGTGTAAATTGGCCAATGAAATGGGCTATCGTTATAATAAATGTAATAGCGTTTAATACATGTATGTAGCCTCCAAGCCTAGAATCTCAGCACGGCCGCATCAGGGGTTATTACGTCGGATACAGAATGTCCCAGTCTCCAGACAACTACGTGTTCCAGCAGGTGGAGAGCAACCCCAGGACCGAACACCAGTCCACTTACATCACGGGGCTCCGGCCTTCCACCCACTACGACATCGTGCTCAAGGCTTTCAACTCCGTCGGGGCCGGACCCACATCGAGCAAGACATCCGGCAGAACACTTGAAACAGGTACTTCGATGACTAAAAATGTGGGTTTTTTTTTTTTCCATTTACTAATACTTAAATTGATTATTATTTTGGTATCTATTTTTGATTTATTTCACTGCAAGACAGTACTTTTTATTTACCAAGAAATTTTCTAGACTGTCATTTCGATTTAATTGGTTTTAAAACACGTTAAACGATGTCGTTCTTTGTTTAATTCAGCCATTTTAACTAACAATAGTCCATTTATTCATTCTCTGTTTTAAGTTTATTTGAATTAGAAAAACTAAGAAATTTTGGCACAAACTGAAACAATTTATTTAGATATATTCTATGTCGCTCATGCATTATTGTAAGTATCAAAATAAATCATCTGTTAGCTTTAAGTGGTCTTTCAAAACTTTATAAAATGGCTCATTATTAGGCTTAGACATGAGAACACATCGGCCGGCGTTGTGTTCTCATGATAGGCTTATTATTTAGGGCAGACCAGGTCTTATTATGACCAGGGTTATTATTTAACAAATACAATAAAAAGATGCAAAAAATTTAACATATTTAATGTTTATATGATAAAAAGAACACGTTTAAGTTTCTTACTGATTAGTTGCTATAATGCTTAGTACCAAATATTTAAAATTTTCTTATCTACAGAATGCTTATGGTATATTGCAAACTCTGTCTTAATATATTAAAAATTAAGGGGGGTTCAGATAAATCATATAAAAACAAACATTTCAGATTATTACTAGTAATTATGGTAATTTACTGAAAGTATTGAAATATTTTTGAGGTATCTAAGTAAAATCTGTAATGCTTCCTTCTGTACGTCTCAAAATAGCACATTTGTGCAAATGGTTATGGAAAAGTTAAAAATTGGTTTATTTTATCTTTATACATTTTAGAATATCAATTTTACTAGTGGACTTAAGTGGACAGTAAAAGTTTTTACTTAAGTGGACAGTAAAAACACAACACTTTTATTTCAAAACCAAACGCACACTGGCGGTGTTACATTTTTTTCTCCCTCCAGTCATCTCAAGCCCAAGCAGACAGGATGTTTACATTATCGAGCGCTGATTTCCACTATGCACGTGGAGCTATTTGTCCATGAGGCAACAAATAATATGAATCAGATGTATTTTAACAATATCGAATGGGTTCCACACAGTAGAATGAGGGGTTCCGCAAGTATGTTGATGTTCATTTCTTAGCACTTCCAACTTTCCCTATAGTTTAGATCAGCGTCTCTATCTCTTCGACATGAGCTGTAAGAAGGACATCTAGGACAATTCGGCAGTAGTAGGTAAGACTGCGATTTTTGATTTTCAAACATTAGCTGGTTCTTGTATAGAATGCGTTTTTTCTTCAAAAGATTTATCCAAAGTTCCAAAATCCGTATATAAGCTGAAATGATTTTTCCTTGTGCATAAATATTCCACCCAAAAATTAGTTGAAACATAAAAATAACATCGGAAAAGGAAATTTTCCTTAATGTAATTATTGGTTAATGTAATAATGTAATCTAATTAATTTCCTTAATGTAATTATTGTAATTATTAACTATAGTATTATTATTTTTATTAATAATAATAAGTAATATAATATAATATTAATATTTTAATTATTTACTGTATTATATCACTAAAGTACGTTTTGATCATTTTCCCTAAACTGGGTGCAAATTTCAACAACATCAAATTTTTGTGCTTGGTGACGACCTAACAAACTAGCAATATAAACAAAACAATTCCTTTTTATAAAACAATAATTAAATTTTAAATGAGATAAATTTTTTTCATTAATATATAGTTTGTATTTCTTTAAAAAAATAAAAATTTGCTATATTTAGTGATTTATCGCTTGCACCCGGCTAATGGGAAAAGTACCTGCATTTCTTGTTAGATTAGCGTATCCGTATTTAAGTCAACCCCTTAATTTAGAAAACAGTTTTAAAAATTTATCGGCTTATATGTTGGAATATACTGTCATTTATTCCAGTTTTATTTTAATGTAATGTAAATTTTCATTAAAAATTCAAAACGTAAATTTGTAATTTAATTTAAATGTAGGTATATCATTTAAAATAAATAATTTGATTTTTAACTGGAATAATAATAATTTAAAATAATTTTATTTTAAACTGCACACGTGCACATACACGTTATATTACATAGAGAATAGTTTTTAATTATTTTTGTTCTTGGGACTAGACCTACTCTAGAGGATCTTTAATTCAACGAAAGTTGTAGATCAGGAGTGGCCAACCCAAATGATCTTGCGAGCCACTTTAGAAACGCATCCTAACTCCGCGGGCCGCATCTAAAATTATATATCACCCAATTAAATTTAGACTCACTATAGACATTTTTATATTCATACTACCACCTGTTATATTAGATGTTCCAATAAGCACGCGCCTCATGAGTTCGCAGAATATAATTTAATTATAATCATACATAAAACAGGCAATATCTGTTTTGTATTCGCAAGAATATTATTTTAAAATCAAGGATAATTTTTTCTCACCGTTTCAACAGTTAATTTTTGAATACAAGGATGCACACATAATGTATTTTTTGAATACATTGGGTTTCAGTACTTTGGCCATTACAAAATAAATATATTTTGTAAAAGTGTGATAAATCTCACGGGGCGAAAAAATATTCAAGGCGGGCCGAGGGTTGGCCACCCCTGTTTTAAATCTTAAGCTCTTTTCAAGACAATATTTTTCTACTAATAATGATAAGAAATTATATTAGTGAGTAAATGTAGGATAGAAACAAGATGTTAGTTATTAAAAAACAGCAAATAAAATATGATATAAACTAATTATTTTTATTTTCCGCTGGGATTATCAATAATGATGCTGAAAAAAAAAAAAAATCGTCACTAAAATGTTGTTAAACTAATGAAGTTAAGTATTCAAGAAAATCTTTTAATGATGATTTTCACAACTTAAGATCGCAACCTCATTTACGATCTTCACATTATCCTTTCTTTGTTACATGAAATTCTGTTTCCTCGTATTTTAAACCTCTCCTTTTTATCGTTACTTTTATGTTGCTACAAACAACAATGGATTCACCCCTCGGGATTCGTTGCGGATCGGCAAATGGAGATTATTTTGCAAATTTCGTATCAACTGACTCGGTGAGAAGGAGCCCACAGGATTTGATATTTATACATTCTGGTGGTGACTTTAGAGGCAGTCATTTTATTGATTTATTGAAAGTCGTGGTTTATTGGCATTTTATGCAAATTGGAAAGCTTGATGCATCCAAATAGATTTTGGTCGGGTTAAGACGACTTCATTAAGCTGCGAGACAATAGTTTGGGATTTCATTTTTTAAGTTAAAGTGAATATTTTAATATTTCCCTTGTGATCAGTAGCATTTTTATAGTCTTTAAGAGCGCACATTAACCTATTTTATTAACATAAATTCCATTAAAAGTGTAAACTAATGCATATAATTTCATACTGAAATCTGTGATATTTTTTTTACTAAAATATTTCATAACAAACATATAAATTTATATAAAAATACTTTATTTATACTGAAATATATTGTGGTTTTCAAATACTGAAGACTTTATTTTAGATCATTCCCAATGTGAGTGACTTGTATAACAGATTCAGCGTGCATCAGTTGGGTTTGCCACATTATGCTCACTTTGGCGCAGCCACAATTTAAAAAACCACTATCAGAATATATAACATATATATATATATGCGCGAATGTAAATGTATGCTTATATATTTCTGTATGAATGTATGTATGTATGCATGCATGCGTGTAGATTGTGCACGTGTATGTTTCATGCACATGCTCCTTGAGCATGTGTTTTATGCTGGAAGTAAGTGTATATGCAGGTCAACATGCATCCATTTATATACAGGCACGTACGCACATGCATACTCACATATATACGCATGCATGCATACATGCACGCGCACGAACAAAATACATCTGCGTAAGCATACATATCCACATACAATCGCATGCACAAACATAAAAATGCATTTGTAAATAAATATGCGCTTAAAACTTCCTCAGCTCTTATCCCTGCTCCATATTCTACATTCCTAAAACAGAACTCATGTCGGTGGCTCTGCGTTTGTCCGCATGGAAGAATGGTACGTTTCTCATCACACACTCCGTGGTTCAGTGGTCCCAAGTGGATCAAAAGGCAGTGCATCACCAAGAAGCTGAACGTAGATCTACACCATCTGATATCTGCTGTTGAACACAGATGACGTTTTCATGGTCACAGACAAACAGGATATGTTATCTGATATTTACCAGTTCCTGTTGTAGCTATAAAATATAAATGCCTTTTTCTTTTGAAGTACATTGGAGATACTGAAAAAAATATTTTGAAAAAATCAATATCGTCTCAAGTTCCAATCCATTGCAATATACAGGTACATATTTACACATTTAACATATCTAACAACAGTTTGTACATATTTAACAATCGCGTTCATTTTTTTTTCCTTTTAGTAAAATAATTAGTTTAAATAAAGTATTAATGTTTTATATGTTAGTTAATTTTTTTTTTTTTTTTTATAAGTAAAATATTAAAGCATTTGTAAACTGATTTAATTCAATTGTAAGAAATTAAACTTTTTTCTGTGAATCTAGCATAAGTTGATTAAAATGTTTAGTATTTCAAAATTATGATGCATTAATACTTATCATTGTATAATATATGACAAAAATGTTTTTCAAAAAGACTTCCACGCATTCTAATTATATGAATGGCTTGCGTGATGTGATGCAATGAAATGACTTTTCCGAGGGTCCAGTTAAGTAATAAAGTCCAGTTCTTGAATAATGATAAACAGTTTGTAAATCATTTTAGTGTATAGTCTATGATAACCATGTTTGTTCGAATACTGTAATCCTGTTTATGTATTACACGATTCTCTGGTATTTTACAAGATGGACGTAATAATGCCATAAGCAATCTGTAGATGTCTCTACCACTAACCTGTTCGTTCTTCTGATTTCCATGCATAGATCCTGCTCCTTCTCCAACATTCGGAAAACGAGAGACCTCTCTCCCCTTCTACAAGAACATCACCCTGGTGGTGTCCGTCCTAGTCTGCTCCCTGGTCGTCCTGGTCTTGCTGTTCGCCGTCGTCGTCTGCTTCAAGAAACACTCGCACGATCAAAGGGACCTGGATGGTAAGTAATGGATTTCACCTTACTACTGTGCCCAAAAAGTAAGATCAATTTTTTTTTCATTCAAAAAAATAAAGAGTTTATTTCATCGCCTTCAAAGTAATCCCCTCCAGACACAATGCACTTATGTCAACTTTTTTTCCAATCCTCAATGCATGCTAGAAAGTCATCGGCAGGGATGGCTTTCAAAGCGCTCGCCGATTCACGTTGAATCTCTTCAACTGACTCAAAACGATGTCCCCGGAATGGTCTTTGGAGTTTAGAGAATAGCCAGAAGTCGCACGATGTGAATACGGTGGTTGTGGAATGATATGGGTTTCATTTTTGGCGAAAAAGACACGAAGGATCAATACAGTGTCAGCTGGCGCTTTCAGTTACCAGGCGCTCGATTGGTAAATCGAGATTTGACGCGTTCGAGGTCCAAAATGGAATTGACCCATCCTTTTGAAATTCCATCATCAGCAAGGTCTCTAATTGTAAATCGACGGTTTGCAAGCACCAAATCTTTAATTGTTTGGACGTGAGCTTCGTCGGTTGAGGTGGAGGGTCGATCAGAGGACTCTTCGTCTTCAACGAGTTCTCTGCCTTCTTTGAACTGTTTATACCACTTCTAAACATTTCTTTCCGATATAGATATGCTGACCGAAAGTCTTCCGCAACATTCTATACGTTTCCGGAAACAATATTTAATGCAAGTTCTTTGCTCAATGAATTCAGACATTTCAAAAATCGCCAGAATCAGTAACTCAAACACTAATGAATATTTTGACGTGAAATTCCACACAGATGTCAAGGACAGTGCCAGCAGCCTAAAAAAGAAAAAAAAATTGAAATTCCATAAACCCCGGAAATTTAAAATTGGTCTTACTTTTTGGACACAGTAGTATATACCTATAAGAATACTAGAATATACTATATACATCTAAGAATAGCTACTACTATTTTCGTGATGTATCGGTGAACCCCTCACCCCCACAAAAAATGATTAATGTTAATCGGCTGGGCCGATATACAAATTACCCATGAAATTTAGAATTTAATATAAGAACAAACATTTAACAGCAATCTTCAAAAATAAAATAAAAAACTATAGAATTCCAAATGATTTTCTTTCACTTCGTCTGATGAAAGCAAAGACAATTTAATTTCAATTTTAGAACAATTTTACATTATTGTTATTTATTTACCAAATAATTGAATAATCATTAAATAAGTATAAAAAAGATCATGAAAGAAATTTTTTTTTAAATTTACAAATTTCAGTGAAAATATCTAAAATTGAAAGTGGTCAAGAACACTAAAAACCCGCTCCGCAAAACAATATTAATATATTTTTTGGGTAAAAACTCCATAGGCAGTCTCAGAGTAAGCGATTGCTGCAACTTAAATCCACTAATGATAGCAATCTATGGCGTTTTGTCATATGTTTACTCTAGTGTGTACGCTTTACCACTCTATAGTAATAAGTGTACTTAACTAAAGATATGATGATTTTTATTGCTTAGCATTTCTGGCATCGACACTCATTAAAAAAATTTTACCAATTTGTTAGTTATTCCAATTTTTCAAATGCTGCATGTTAATAACTATCTAGCAGGTAATACTATTTTGCTGAATTAACCATTTTCACTAGACAAAAGAAAAAAATGTATTCCTGAAAAAATTTTAGAGTAACTATCCATACTTGAGTTTTATTGTTGTGTAGTTGGATTTTAACAGGTAGGGGTGGGTTGAGACTTCAGACACCAATTTGAGAACACTCGCACAATCACCACGCACGCACATTTGGAGATATACAATGTATAACACATTTAAAGACATATAAATATACATAGATGGAAGGATTCCACTTCTAAGCTGAAAATAAAGATACTCAGGTACGCATTGGATGCGCGAAATATACTTCCTCACGGGTTGAAAAATTGCAAACTAAACGTTTCTTAACTTCTTCACCACACATACATACAATTAATTAACACATTTAAAAACATCTAATTAAAGATTTGTGAAAGGATTCCTCTTCTAAGCCGAAAATATAGATATTTCCTCTCGGGATGCGAAATTGTAAACTAAATATCACTGAAGCAGCGCCGGTTGCGCAGCACTTCCTCACGGGTGAGAGTCTAGAGGCCGACTGACCACTTCTCCTGAACGCCAGAGGAGACACTTCTTCCATTGCGTAGAAGAAAGCACGGTTACTGTTTTTATTAGAAACTCTGAATATATCTTACCAGGTTTTCCGACTGCATACGCTTCACACTCTTTCACGGAATGGTTGAACTTGCAATGTTAGAAAGAAACGGACTCTTAATGGAACACAAAACGGGAATGTTAAAAAAATATTTGTCCTGTTTTTCATCACTTATTATTTCACCCTTTTTCATTCGCAGATTATGACAGCAGCAAAGCAGCGGAAGACTCTTTAAAGATGAGCGTTACGAGCATGTCACTGCCAACCAAGCCACCCAAATTACCTCCCTACACTTGCCCTGCAGGTAAGATACACTACACTTTACATAAACCTAAACAAATACAGACATCTAATTCTAACTGACCTACAATCTTAACTTTTCAGGAATGTTTTTTTTTTCTAATGCAGCTGACAAATTCTTAGACAGTTATCTTTTATGCCATGCAAGGGCTACACCGACGTTATTCAATTAGCACTACCAAAGGGTGCGTGTAGCTTGAAGATAAACTACGGACGCGGAGTAACAATACCCCCGCAAAGCTCTACGATCCTATTAGACCGAGACCTATGGTTTAAAGTGGATTCCGAACCCCTACAAACATCCAGAGCGCTAGCCACTCGGCCATCAATCCCCCTTTCGCAGGAATGTAATGTACCGCTAAAGCTCAAAAACCGTTAATGTGCACATTACCTAGGTATTCTGCAGATTAACTGAATTGCTCCATTAACGTGCGGAATCAAGAGTTTTCCGCATTTTACCTAGGTAATGTGCACATTAACGGCTTCCGCATTCTTAAAGTGCAAAAGTTTCTCTCATTTCCTTTCCCCCTCTCCCTTCACTTTTACCTCGGTTTCACCAACGTCCTGTCGTCGCCGGCTGTTTTTTTTATCTGAATTCAATGCTTGCAAACAGCAATAAAACAATTGCTTGATACTGGGCAAGGTTTCAAAAAATGTGACTGCAAATCTAAACGTACCACAAATAGGTGTGCTTGTTGCAAAATTCAATCGTTATGTAATTCAAAGTGTCACCAATCTTTAGATTGCACTAATAAAAAAAAGTATAATTTAATCAAATGTTTTCAATCAAATGTTAATCAAATGTTGCAAATTCATTTCCGTAATTGTACTAATGTTTTATTTTTTGTGGTATAGTTTTATTTATTTGATTAATAATTGATTCTACCAACTAATTTGTTAATTGTTTGATTGTATTAATTTGGATTCTTTAGATATCGAAAAATAAATTACATTACGTTAATTTAAACGTTGCTGTTGATCCAGCAAAGATCTGATTTTCACTTTAACGAGTGCCTAGTAGTTAAAGTGCAGATTATCTAGATAATTTGAGAAATGAAACAATTTTCGGATCACTCTAGTTAATCTGCACATTACCTACATAATCTGTAGAATAACTGATTTCTGCATTTTAGCGGCAACATATACATTTAAATATTTTTAATTAGAATCATTAGAATATTTTTTTAATTTGGAGAATTGAATTAAGTTCTTCAATGACTGATGCTAATACTAAAAGAATGTTACACCATATATCAAAAATTTTGATTATTGAATAGACCGCAGATCCTCAGACCAATTTTAACGTGAGATGCATTAAGTTCATTTTAAAAGAGAATATTGGCCTCCATGATTGGAAGTGTTTCAGTGTTCATCCCTCGTAACAAATTCCCTGCAATATTGATGAGCACACCGTATTTTTAGAACTTTTTAAAGCTAAAAATTACGGGGTCGGTTCTGTTCGGATGCACTAACACCGCAAAAAACGTAATTATTGTTACGTTTTTATTTCTTTAATCTATAGCTCTTAACCGAAGTTTATGAAGAAAAAAAAAAGGTTTTTTTGTCTTCCCAAAAATGTTTATATTGCTGGTTTGTTGGCGTCAGTGCCCAAACGAAGAATATGTCGTTGGCGAAATTTATGCCTGGCTATCGGAAAAGTACCAAAACTTTGTCCGCAAATGCTATCATCAGTCATTTGAAATTTGTCCTATAAGAATTTCTCCTCTTAATTTATCTTTCACACAAAAAAATAAAATGACATAAAAAATATGACTAGCCCTGATACCACAGATCGTATAAAAGACAACAACTGAACGGAAAACAATGTACTAGCTTAGAAAGGGTTACTAGAGTCGTAAATATAATCGCGTCTGGTGTTTTACTTTAAAAAAAAATTGATTGGAAAATATTTTATCCCTTTTACCTACTTGGCGATATGTTTCAACGTTACTATTATTATCCCCTTCGAACATTATTTTTGACAAAACAAAGCTTTCTCAGCTTGTACACGGATCGCCTTATATTCGGATATATATAATGAATTCAATTGAAATTAAGACTTCCAGCCTCATTTGGCGAGCGTACGAACTGAAGAAAAATGTGAAATTAAGAAATTGTCGCTGCCATTTTTTCTTTCATAATAGGGAGATAAAAAATTATTTTAACCTAAAAAAATTTTTAATCATTTTTAATTGTAAAAATAAAGAACACGTTGTATGCCAGCCGTTTTACGTTAGATTTATAAATCACTAACTAATAGAAAATGAAAACCTATAATATGTCTCTAAGACGGGTTTGGTACAATTCTGTAAAGAAAGACGGTACAATTCTGTAAAGAAAGAGTAAAAAACCTTTTATGACCAAAAATAATAAAATATTTTTATAATTTATTATTTACAGCTAATGGTAACATAAATGTACATCTTTTTATGCATTTATTGATTTCATAATCATTTTTTCTGGTTATTAAAATGGGAGAGTTAAACAAAACGAAATTAAATATTTTTTCCTTTATTTAAAAAGCACCCCTCTGAAGAGGTAAAAATTATGTTGTTAAATTTTTAATAACATAAAAATTGTTAAGAGAAATGCAATTTTGTAATAATTGAAGTTATTTAGTTGATATTTTTAAATATAATTAAAAAATTCAGTTTCGTGATTTGGAGATGTTACTCAAACAATTTACCTAATTTACATACTCAAGCAATATCTGCTTCATTTTATAAAATCACCATAAAAAAGATTAATCTTACCAAATTGCAGAAAATATTCCAATTTTACTCTCAAAATTAAATGTATGTACATGCGTTCAACAATAGAGACAAACAATACTATTTTGTGTTTTGCTAAAACGAAATTCGCAGTGCCAAATTTCTTCTTACAGAATATATATGAAGATAATTTCATTTCATTTGCAATATAAATTACAACTGCTTATATTGTTTTTATCGGAAAAAAAAACATCTTAAACACATGCATCGTCGTTCTTTTCAAATTGAAGCTTCCGTGCTAATTTCAATTTGGAACATAATCTGTAGTCTTAAAGGTTTATTCTTTCATCTTTAACTTAATTATCTTAATTCGAACTAGAATAGAATTACTTTTGTTTTTAATTTTATTTTCCAGTTAAGACTTTTAATCTACTGGGATCTTTTAATTTGATTAGCATAAAGTTTAAATAATCCCTTCGAATAAATTACACTGAAATTAAATTACTGATTTTTCAGCAGGATTATGTCACCAGTTGTGAATAGTTTCGTTGTGAGCGTTATCTCTTTATTGGAGGAATTTCACATGATTAGGTTCATGGTAACATTGCTTACTACATTGCAAATATATAGTTATTTGATAACTGATAGAGATATGTATTAAATTATGCAAATCATTTTATCAAACTGGATGATAAAAAAAAAAATTTTTATTTATTTGTCAACAAAACTGGCCTCATATTTTGTTTAATATAAAATTTCAGATACCAAAAATAATAGTTTTTTTTTTTTAATTGTATTAAAATCATTTGTGACTGTTCAAATCCCTTCTTACTTCTCAAAATCTATCTTGTTCATAAAAAATTTCATTTCCAAAATCATTCTTAAAATCATTCTAGTTCAAAAAAAAAAAAAAATTATTCGCAAAATCCTACTAGTTCAAAAAAAATCATTCGCAAAATCATATTTGTTCATAAAAATTTCATTCCTAAAAAATTTCAATTCCTTAAAATTTCAATTAAAATATCATTCCTTATTCAAAAAAAAATTTCGTTCGTTCAGAAAAAATTTCCTCGTTCAAAAAAAATTTTTATTCCGAAAATCATACTCGTTCAAAAAAATTTTATTTCGAAAATCATTCTCGCTCATAAAAATTCCATTCGCAAAAGCATTCGTATTCATAAATGCTTCTATAAATTGAAAAAAAAAAAAAATTCACACAGTTCAAGAAAAAAAAAAAGTGAAAGTACACTTCTAAGATAGGAAGTAATTAAATGTCGATTGGCGCTTCCGAAAAGTGATTCTCACACCTGACCTACATTCACCCCCGGAGAGATATCGACTTCTGTCAAAAAAAGATGAATCGCTCCACAAACGAGAGTCTGATCATTGACTCTTGGGAACGATCATGAAAGGTGACTTCCACAAATGAAAACAATTATCTATTGCTTCCGCTTGGCACCTATCGTTCAAGGAATAATTCAATTAATAACAATTCTAGTTCAAGAAAAAAGCAGGGTTCGTGTCCTTTTGACACACTACGAGAAGAATTAGTCTTTCGATGAATGTCTCGGAAAGTACGATTTGTTAGAGTTCGATGAAAAATGGCCTAGAACGAACAAGTAATGATCGAGCTAAATTTGTTCAGTAAAAATACATTTCACTCTACAAATTTAATTTTTATATTATTTAGGACAAAAACTGCTCAGAATTCAAAAAGATAATTTTTTGAAAAATTGCTCAGAAGCACAATGACAATTTAAGTTTTAATGTCCGAACAAAGATTTGATTTGTCGCTCTACGATCATGTTGTGTACACTAGGGCTAAACAGACCAAGACCTACAGCTTAAAGTGGATTCTGAACCACTCACAAACATCCAGGCCAACGCCCGGATTCGAACCTGAAGCCTGTGGTACCAAAGACTAGAGCGCTAGCCAATTGGCCGTCAGGCCGCAACGATCAAAGAAGAATTACAAAAAAAAAAAAAAAAAAAAAAAAAAAATTCAAATTGATTGTATTAAAGATCAAAAGTTCTTGAATTGAAAGTGATTTCAATTTTAGATAATATGGAAAACATTCATACATTTCATAAAATTTCTCAATTATTAAAAATTTAGAATATTTAATTATGTATTTCATGAAAATAAGCAAAAATTCTACAATTTTTACAAACAACTTAATATATGCAATGTTTAGTATTATGGCCTTTTATATTTTTAATATATTTTACGCGACATTTAAAAATTAGTTATTTTAGCAAAATTAATAAGTAAATATTGACTATTTTTCAAAGTCGGGGCCTGATGGCCTAGTGGCTGGCGCTCGATAGTACAGGCTTCGGGTTCGAGTGCCGGAGGTGCCATGGACGTTTGTAATGGTTCGGAATCCACTTGAAGCCGTAGGTCCCGGGCTGATAGGATCGTAGAGCTTTGTGGGGGTAGCGTTATTCGAGTTCGTAGCATATCTTCGAGCTACACACACACCCAGGGTAGTGCTAAATGAATTGCTTATAGCTTCAAGATTAACTGTCTAAGTATTTGCCAGTTGCATTAGAAAAAAAACTATTTTTCAAACAATTGTCAGATTGCAAAAAGTACCTCTTAATTATCATTATCTATAAAGTATCCATGGTTTCGAATTTATTTTTAAAAGTATTTTCGCATCTTAGAAATGCGTTTCTAAATGAAGCCAAAATACCGACAACTTAACGATTTTGTTTAATAAACATTTGATTGGCAAATGTTTTACATAAAAAGCAAGAGGTTTCCACAGAATTTTCTGTAAATTTTTTTTTTTTTTTTTGTATTTGCTGTAATTAACTAACTAATTACTGAAAATTATTTTCGATAATCCCATCCTCGTTTATAAAAGCTTAGTCAGAAGTAGTAAATTTAGTTCTATATCGGAGATAGTACAAAAACTACAGAGTCTGAATGTTGTAGAACTCTACTTTTCTTTTGTTTAATGAGTTTATTAATCATCAAAAAGTAAATTTCCAGATTTCAAAAAAAAAAAAAAAAAAAAAAATCGCAATCGGTCAATGATGATGACACTGAAATTTACATTACATGATAATACATGACATGATAATACATGACATTCATGTATTACAAGATAATTCAATACAATACATGATAATTCAATAAAACAATACGATGTTTCTGCTATGAATATTAGATGTTTCTCACGTGCATTCATGATTAATAATTGTTAATTTTTAAATAGTTTCATCTATAAAATCAATGTATAACAATAATTATATAAAGATAATGAATTTAATTTAATTTATCCAATTTTGCTTTTAATTTAATAATGAAAAAAATTATGAGCGAAAATATTTCTATTTATTTGTATCGAACAAAATTAATAACGTAAGAATGTAAAACTTAAACTCTTCTTCAAGTGCATTAGTATTACAATATTTATATTAATAAACCTGAATGTATATGTTACAGGCAAAACTGATTATGCAGAGCCATATGTTTGCAATGATTCAGCAGTTTCGAAAAAAGTAAGAAATTTTCATATTTGAGTTTTCAAAAATCACATTTTCATGCATCTTTCAATCAACAATCAAATTCTATTCTTAATTTTTCTAAAATGCGTTTATTTATTTTGTAAATTATCTAGGATTAAAGGCATCACAACTAGTAAATTACGAGTAATATTCCTAAATAAGAGACAACAATAATCTCAATATTCAAGTACATCTTACAGCGAGGAAGTTAGAATTCACTTTTTCTCCTTTTACACTTTTTTAGAACCTTTTCACTGAACACATGGTATTTTTCCCCCGTGGTATATTTCATGCCTGTCACCCTTATTCAGCTAGTCAGTTTGTCTTCCAAAAGATGCCACTAGTTGTTGAACCATATAAGTAATTCTGTCCGTCGCGTAAATCTTAAATTTTAGAATTCACGTATGTAGGACGATATATCTGTGAGCAGGAAAAGAAAGCACGGCTGTATTCTCATATATTAAGATTAGGATTGATAAGCCAACGGCCGTACCATGCTGAATATACCGGTTCTCGTTAGATCACCGAAGTTAAGCATCATTGGGCGCGGTCAGTACTTGGGTGGGTGACCACCTGGGAACACTGCGTGCCGTTGGCAAATTTGGGACCTGAATGGCCGAGTGTCTAGCGCTCTGGCGCTCGGTGCCACAGGTTTCGGGTTCAAATCCCGGCGGTGCCATGGATGTTTGTAGTGGTTCGAAATCACTTTTAAGCCGTAGGTCCCGGTCTCCTATGACTGTAAGAGCGTCACGGAGCAAAAGTCAGGCTTCTACCTACGGGTGCTCCATCACAACAGAAGCTGCTTCCTTCCCTTCAATCATGAGTCCATATGGGCTCGTGGGCTTGGCCAGCCAAGTGGGATAAGAAACAACAACAACAACAAAACAGGATTGATAAAATTTAGGATTTACACTGAAAAGGCATGCAAAAGATGTAACCATGCATTACATGGAGCAGAATCGGATGTTTACCATCAGAAATTCTAATTTTAAAAAAATTGCGAGATTATATAGTGAGAAATGAAAGAAAAAGAAATCAATGCAAAAAAAAAAAAAAAAAAGATTTTTTTACTATTTAATAGTAAATTTTTATTTGCAATCCTGAGTGCTTGGTCAGATTTGAATTTTGTCATTTCAAAATATTCGAAATTATACCAAAGTCTGGATAATCCGCATTAGTGATATTCTGAACTCCGATAATCGGGAAACGAATATCAGTTTAATTTTAAATCTTCAGTTGTCATTTTTTTACAAATTGAAAAAGAATTAAAAACTTTTTTTAGATTACGCTTTTTTTTTTTTTTTTTTTTTTTACCACATTTTGAGAATTTCAAATAATTTTTGTGGTAGTTTGATTTAAATTTTGACAAAATTAGTGGGCTAAATCCCTTTGGATTTGGGATTTGGCAGGTTTTCTGTGGCGCCATCTGGGCGATAAGTCGCCAAATTAGGTAAGTCGTTATAAGTCGTTTCTCGCAGTTTTTACAATTCACCTCACTTACAATCGTAACCCGTTATTTGATTCACTTTAGCAGAAAGAATTTTTGACGTCAAATCCCAAAAATCCCTATTCTGCGATTTCACCAATTAGTGTTTAAACTTTTCCCTTTTTTTTTCATTCCACAAACCTTAGCATAAGTGGTTAAATATATTTCGAACTCCCAGAATTTTACATTGCTTAGATTTTTTTCCTTAAAATAATTAAAATCATTAATTCTTAAATAAGTTTAGACACATTTTTTTTTCTCAATCCTATTTTAGATAATTGTTCATAAAATGAATTTACTCCTTTTAAGTTTGTAATTGTTATTCTACGGATAACAATTAGGTAAGTAATCAATAATTCTAAAGAAATATAATTTAAAATCAATTTCTGTTGATATTTAAGTAAGTTTAAAAAGTAATTTTATATTATTTAAGTTAAAGCAGTTTGGTGAACAGCGGATTAGATATTCGAACAGGGAAATATCGGCTCGTAACAATGCCGAACCAAAAATTTCTTTGTTTGCCAACTAAGACACAACCAAAGATGGAAAGACAACCCAAAATTTCTAATACTAATTTCAATTTAATGCTAAATACTAATTTCTAGCTTTTAATTACAACTGTTCGACAGCTCACACATAAAACAAACTCCAATAATATTCGACACAGTGGACTGTATGTAAATAAAACTAATTTATTTTGGCAGCCATTATACTCGAAGATGAACACAACCTCTCTCTGGGGTTACACTTATTGAACTCATTTGTTTATGCAGCCATCGCGCTCGAGGATCGACTGCCACACAACCATTCTCTTTGGTCGCTGAGTTTCAACTCATTTTACTTACATTCCTTCTTTCTCTCCCTGGCCCTCACCCCCTGCCAGACACCCCCACAGACAGGGTGTTTTTCTGGGCATAGGGCGTTGACCTCCCCTAAGCAGGGGGACCTGGGTTTCGACGTAACAACAACTTTATATATTAAAATCATTATTAATGGATTTAGAAAAATTTATGATGATGACTTATACTGAACTCACAAAATTATACATTATTACGAATTTAAAGGTGTAATAAAAAAATTGCTTAAAAGATATCCAAGTACTGCTAAATTTGCTTACAATATATATATATATCCTTTAAAAATATAACAGTACAAAATTAAGGCACCGAAGTATCATAAAATAGCTTAAGACAAGCAAGATAAAATTGTACATTTTAATCACAAAACATAATTAATAATGCATAATTCTTAACCATTCTTACAAATAGTACATCTTCTATAAGATCTTCTTTCATTGTTGATCTAACAACGATTGGTCCGCAAACTGTCAGTCACATATTTGATTGAAGTTCATACTATGTATAGATTTTGACTAGGATATTAATTGCTCAGAGTAATAGAAACCACCTCTAAAAAATTGTTGAGAATATAAGGTGTAAAAAATTCAAATGTTTTAAAGCCATTTTTGTGGCGTAGTGATTAACGCGACCGAACTAGCTCTCAGAAGGTTGGAGTGTTCAACTTGATTTTTTTTTTTCATGTTACATTTATTATGTACTTTATTATATTGAATTAATAAGTATTTTCCATTTCAAACATACTTTCTTCTTTTGCCTTATGAAAACCCTTGTTGAACATTGATTTTTACTATTGTCTAATTTTGTTTTTTCATATGCAAGTACTCCAGCTAAAATATTCGTGATTGTAGCAGGAACAGTATAAAAAATTAAAGCACATTCTATTAGAACATGGAAATTTATTTAGAATATTTTTCTACCTGAATAGTTTTCGGAAGTTTTCTAACTCAATTATAAATCTCTTTGGGGTTATCTTCTGTGAAATTGGCAAACATGAGTTACAAGAAAAGAAATGAGTTAAGGAACATAAAAATATTGAATGAGAAAGATGATCACCCTCTATCTTCAGTAAAAAAGAATCATAAAGTGAATAGTTTTAACACATAAGAACAAAGTTCATTTCCCAATCCATGTACTCAAAAATCTCTGTTAATACATTAACTCTCTATTCATAGATGGTTCTAGATGTTGTAAAACATATTGATTCTCCTGTTTTTACAATGGATATCATCCTGGCTCTTCCAATAAATGTTATATTTGTAATACTTCATAATCAGATAATTAAATACAATTCTAAATAATTCACATTAATAAAAATTTCAAAATATCTCTATATATTTGTATTTAAAATGTATTTCATTTTCCTACAAACTCAAAAATAAATTGCCCTATTTCTCGTATTCAATTGTTGTGTTAACATAAAATTTCTGTGTTTGTTTGGGGGAAATTATCATTCCAGGACAATAAAGAGGTAATATTTTTTTTTAAAAAGTGCATTTTTTCCACACAATAGATAATTGCGTAAATGCTTTTAATACAAAAAAGTAATTAATAATTTTAAATTCCTATCAAAATACGAAAAAATTGAAGAAATTCATGAACAGATAGCAACTCGCAACATGTGAAATAGTACTACACCGTGATATTAATCACTCAACCGTTAAATTAAGATTGCCAGCGATAATAATATATTTTTAATGGTATAAAACTTTTAATATAAGTGCTTAACTTTGGCCATTTAAGATCCTACACAGAGTATAAACTCCATTCAAATACGTGGCAGGTCAATTGGTAGCCTGTCTTTGTAAGATAGCTTTCTATAAAACTTACTACTGGGAAAAGTTCTTTCAACGCTTACTTGGGATGCTGGTAAAGGAATTTTGTAAAATTTTTATATAATATAATTTTTAATATAATATAATTAATATTTTTAAATATAATTATAATTTTTAAACTCTTAATTAAATTATTTGTCTATTAATTTGCAAAAAAAAAATATGTTTCTCTTTTCTTCAAAAGCATCCCGATGGTCTGTTCGCCACCATCAAGAGATGCCCCACAAGACCCATGTACATGCCGGCTTCTTACAAACAAGGTAAGGAAAAACTGCTATTGATATTCTTCATAAATACTATTTTGGTTACTGCTTGTAATACAGTCCTTAAATTTCTCAGTTCTATGAAACTAAAAAATTTTTTAAAAAAACGAGTTAAATGCTAAAAGTTTATATGATAGTTTTATTATTCATTCTATCCAATGCTGAGGCAATACAATGCATTTTGAACATAAACGCTCAAAGCAGGCTAGCTACTTTATTAAGATTGCTCATTGATTCAATATTGACAAATCAGGTAAAAAACATTCAGGGTCAACATTATGAGGTTATATTCTCTTTCGTGAACTAAAAAAAAAAAAAAAAAAAAGTTTCCGATTCACAGTTTTATCATATTCATCCCCTTGTAAAATCAAGAACATTAGAATCTTTACCAGAGTCCAAACCAGCCTGGTGGATAGCACATTAGGCATCAGCTTTTGAAAGAAATCTGCCATCTGATTTCTTAATTTCCAAAGAACTCCTTTAAGGGCAAGAACAAATGATAATCGCTCTGGGGCTAAGTCAGTTTGGTTTGGTTTGCCGCTGTACGGTCATTTTGTGCACACTTTGGGCTAATTAGACCGGGACCCGCAGTTTAGCGTGGATTCCGAACCACTCACAAACATCCACGCCATCGCCAGGATTCGAAGCTGAAGCCTGTGGTACAAAAGGCCAGAACGCTTCTAATTGCCCATCAGGGCAGCTGGGGTTAAGACAGGGCTGAACAGAGGATGACCAAGTATTTTTAAATGGATTCCAGTATTGTTGTGTTGCAAAGCAATAAACATGCCACACCTTTTGTTTTTGGACTGAAGGATTCAGTATATTTAAGACTTCACATTATATGTCTGCATTAAACTATGTTACCCCAAGAAAGAAATTCACAAGCAAAACATCTTGTCTGTCCCAAAACACAGTGCTCATGAAATTTGGGGTTTGTTGGACTTTACTTAGGGTGAGTCTAATACAGTGGTTGTCATCCTGGTCCCTACCACCCACTAGTGGGGTTCTAGCTTTCATGGTGGGTTGCAGGGATTTTGTCAGTTACTGAAGCACTTTCCTTCTTTAAAATTTAATTGATTTTTTAAGATGTTGAAATAGAAGAATTTTCAAGTATTGTTTAAAAACGCCTGTCATATCCAAATGATATTCAGTTTATTGCTACCTTCCCCTACTCCATATCTCGTGGAATCAGTTTTTGGTGCTGTTAATGATATTATTACCAAAGAAAGAAATTGCATGAATATTTCCAAAAGAAGAGACCTGTTCCTTAGAAAAATTGACCAGATATCCAGTATTTCTATTCACATCATCAGTATCAGAGATCTCATTAATAATTTATTTAATTAATTAAATGCAACTCCATCAGACTTCATGCTTGTAAACATGCAAAATGTAAATAAAAGATTTAACTGATGTAAGTTATTTTATAAATATTTATTCTGCCAAACTTAACGAAAGTCCGTAAAATATTTGCTAAGAAATTATTATATGCTTCAACTTGTTGTAACTCTGCTTTATAAATTAGGTTCTTGTAACTAAGTCGGTCTCACAGACCACAAAGGGAGACAGAGTAAATAAAGAGGGTAGGCACTTTATTTTAGTCCATGCGGCTTCTGGCTTCCCAATACAGTTGTAAGACTTCCCCTTGGCGCTGAGCTTCCCTGTTCAATCTTAGCCATTTCAAAAGATGTTTTGAATACGATGTATTTTAAATGCGCATAAACAAATGGCCACTAAACTTTTGTCAATTACGATCGCATTATTTTTAGCTGCTCCAAGCTTGAGCTTCCTAAAAATTTTTAAAGAAAGAACTAATACTCCAAAAAGTCAAATGGCCACCAAACTTTTGTCAGTTATAATCGCATTATTTTTAGCTGCTCCAAACTTGAGCATCCTAAACATTTTAAGGAAAGTACTAATACTCCAAAAAGTTAAAGTTAAAAGTTTAACCAAACTTTTATCAATTTGTTAATAAGAAACCTACTTTTACAGCGTTTGTTAATTCTTACTTTGATGTTCCTTCTCTATATCTCTTGTCTTATTTATCTTTAGTAACCCATGTGTACTTTTAAATTTGCCATTTATTTGATATTTTTATTATTATCATGGGTGAATATGATGTTGTCCTGGTTAGGGGTCCATGATGTTATCCGAAAATGAGGTCAAGCAAATAAAACTCCATTGCAAATTTTGGCGGAAAATGGTAGTTTGGGCCCCTTAACTCTTGAAATGATTCATGAATTTTCTGGAGAATTTCGCTGTTGCTTGAAGTGTTTTGTAGTATTATTTTGAATCACTTTCCCTGTTTTGAATTGGGATTTTAAACATTTGTATATCCATTGGCTATAAGTACTCTTAGTTCATTGATAAATTCCTTCCTTTTGAAGTTTCATATTTATTACTTTTTTTACCATATTTATTTTTTATATTTTCCCATGAATATTGAGCTGTGTAGTGCTTCTTATTGTATTTGGAATACTTCATTTATACCTAGAATTTTTAAACTCTGATATAATTTCTTATCTATTGAATGTGATAGTGATTCTTGTAAAATTTAGAATACTTCATTCACGACTACATTTATCTTACTTTTGTATATTCTTTTAGAGATTCTTAAGCAATCCATTCTTCATGAAGTTCTTGATCTATTCGACATTGCTATATTCATGTGGTTGTTGAATTTGGTCATTCTTGTAGTATTCCAATCAATTGCTTCATATATCTCGTGCATTAAACATTGGCTTATTCCTGAGTTTATTCCTCCGTTCTCGAATGTTCACACATGATAAGTTGAAATTTGCCGAGCAGATTTCAGCATTTTATACAAGTGAGCTATATTGTTATTGATTTATTTGCTGCTTGCTTCTTTAAGCCTCGTGCGACTCTTTGGAAACACGAGTATAGCTTGTAAATCTCAATAAAAATACTTATACTAATTTATTTTACCTTCATGTTAGGATCAGAAGCCTTCTGCACTCATAACACCATCCACGAAGACTGCATCCAGTCTTACTCCTCCTCCAATCCTGGAAACAATACCAAGCTTATGAGATGATGACTGGTTCCAGTTAACTTGTTTCTTCACTGATTCGAATTGGTGTTTTATGTTATGTGGATCTACCATTCGGATCACTCTGACAGAAGATGATATCTCTGGAGATGATGTCCTTGTAAATTGCAGTGAGCACAAGAAATTCAATTTCTTGGAAGCAAAGACAAACCAAAATGAATCTCACTTTTATTGATGGTTGAGACATCTTCATATGAAAGAAACATGTTTCCCTTTCAACAACTTTATAAATGTGTTGAACCCCAGATTAATGTTTCCCGTTTGGAAACAAGAAAAAGTTTCGTTTGCTCAACTGCGTTGTATTTTTCTCTTTCAGAATATTCGTATTTTTAATAAGCATGTGATATGTATTATAAACATGTGATACGTCATTTTCAGGTACTGTTAACATAAAAATATATTTCTGGGTGTGAGTATTTTCTTTCCTTTTGGATCAGTGCTTATGATTTTTTCTTAGATAATACACTACATGAAACATCAACAGTGAAAACGCGTCACCATAAACGAGTATGCAAATTGGTTGGTCGATTGGTTTGGACGCACAAGGACCAGATTCGACCATGATGAGCAAAGCAGTACTTTTTTAAAAAATTCTGGTAAAATGGAATGGTTAAAAGACGAAAAATTTAATTACGAGAACAGGTAAAATACAGTACCAAATAAAAACATGTAAATAGTGAATTAAAATTTCGATAAAAATCCAATTCAAATTGATGATGTTAAATATAGTCAATTAAAAAGCAAGTAAAAAAACTCTGACAAAAACAATAGAAAATGGTGCAACAAACAAGTTTCAAATATAAGGAATAAAACCAATTTTTACAAGAAATGAAAAAAGATTAGCACGGAGAATGTCTCCCAGTAAGTCGGATAGGCTGTTCAGAAAATGATTAAAATCGATAAACAGACAGACAGCAACGAACAATAAGTGTTTTGGTGATGTCTGTTGCAACACGATACAGCGAGTGGCAAACAATAGTGATCAATAGGGAGTAGGGCCACTTCAAGCAGTGATATAGGCAACAATACATCGAGGTATAAACTCATTTAACGTCCGAAAAGAGTGATGGGGGATGATTCACCACAATTCACTCTCCCAGCATGGTGATGGCGACCGATCATGCATGATGTGCTGATGGTTTCGTGTGTCGCTATATGATCATTTTGTGCACACTTTAGGCTAATTAGACATGGGACCACAGTTTAACATGAATTCCGAACCACCAACAAACATCCATGCCGCCACCAGGAGTCAGTGACCAGGAAAGCACCTAGTTACTTTACAGGGATTATTGGCTGATGAGTGCGGTCGGATATTATCCAGCTGTAAAATGGCATTGAGCACTCTGTGTAGAAAGGGTAATGGCAATGGGTCGCAACCATAGAAGAGACTTAAGACATGCTGTATGTACCCTTATTCCCCTATCGAATCTGAGTTTTCCCCAAAATTTTTCCCTTTGGTAAAAAGAACTAATACTGAAAGTGTCACAGTAATCTTCTAAGGGGTGTGACCAAACGATTATTTTCCTTTGCTGTAACACTTCCTTTGATTTTTATTTTTAGCAGATATAATCAAACTATGAATAATAAAAGTAATGGTTAATAACCGAAAAATAATGGTAGCATAAAAATTAAATATTTATTAACACTAATTAAAAGCAATCAAACATTCATTTCGGGTTAAAGATCTTTCATTTTTAATACTGAAATAACGTATAATAAGGTTTCCTCCAAAAAACTTGGAAAAAATCGAAGGACAAAAAATATATAATTAGACCAGTATTCGAATTTCGATTACTAACAATGCAATGTACTAAACATTATGCAAAGTAATTGTTTCAGCATCGCATCATACTTATTTTAACATTTCCTGAAATTATCCATATACAATTTTTTTAAACATTAAAATAAAGGAATTATTGCTCATGTTTTATTTTTACAATACTTAAATTAAAAATAGGGAAAAACAATAAGTAGATTTTTGTAAAAAGTTTTCGTTTAGAATATTTATAAATTTCATTGATAGATGGCACTACGAAAAACGGATATTTTAAAGTAGGGAAATTCAAACACTTTTTTTTTCAATTTTTATCACTTATTTTTATATTGTTAAACTTATGAAATGTAACGTTGCATTTTTTTATGTTCATAATTTCTTATATATTGTTTTAATATGTGTACATTAACTTTCGTGACTGGCTATACGTAACATTCAAAAATTAATAACTAGGCCATTTAAAACCAAATTATCGTTCCTAAACTATTCAAAAGGCGATTATGATGAAATAAAATGCCATTTCGTATTCCCTTGATAATGACTTTATTTTTTGGAAAGTGATACACGTTTGTAGTCAATACACGAATGAATGGTTTGTCCAATACACGAATTTAATTTTATAATTATGAAAACTTGAATTATTTTTTCCTACACATATTTTGCTCTCAAGAATCACTACTTAAGAGTTTAGATTAAAGATCTGTATATGAGGTAACTGGCACCTGTTAATATAATAAATGAGATCTTACAACTAATCTGTCATGTGGCTTTTGTTTGGTTTGTAGCTCTGCGGTCATAGGCTAATTAGTCCTGGACATATAGTTTAACGTGGATTTCGAACCACTCATCATAAACATCCCCACCACCACCAGAATTCGAACCTGAAGTCTATAGTGCCAAAGCCCACAACGCTGGTCATTTGGCTATCAGGCCTGTAAACAATGCTGCTATCGCACTTTGTTAAAGAGGTTAATTTGCCAAAGCTTTTGAGTGAGTTCGGAAACATCCATCAGATCATTGATTCCCAAAGTGGGTGATACTGGCCCCTAAAGGGCAATGGAGCTGATATTAACTTAGGTACATTTAAGAAGGGGTTGTTTAATAACAAACAAAGGGAGCGTTGAAACAAGGAAAGATAAGAAATTTTAGTATAATTATCCGGTACGTGTTTCATCTTTATATACCAGTTTAATGGTACACATGCCAACTGCGAATTATAACCAATAAGTATTCAGAAGCAAATACTTATAAAATGAGCGTGTCACGCATTATCGGCTTGTCTAGTTTACCTCAGTAAAAATATGTGCGTGTAATGATTATTTGAAATACTATATTGTGATATAAATAAGCATAATGCTCAAATGGTCGTAGCATATTGTATAAAATAATACAACTTTCATTTAAATTTGTACATAATATTGAATTATTGTTAAGAGACTGTAACGTCTCGCCCTATATTAGATCTATAACGGCTTCAAGAGGAGGGCCACTTTCAGGTCATAGAAACACTTTAATTTTTATTTATAAGCACTATATATATATATACAAATAATGAACTCCGGGTTGTTATACAAAGAAGAGAATAATTGAAAATAAAATTTGATCCCAAGTGCACGATTAAATTATAAGTCCGGTTCATTCAAGGCCGGAGAATTTTCCGAGTTCTCGAATCTAAGTCGAATTTAATTCCCTGTTCTGCGGCAGACTTTAATTACCACAGGGCTCGATATACGAAAACACAAGGGGTTCACTTCGAAAAACAGGCGGAAACTCCGGCCTATTCAGTCACTTCAGAAAAAAAAGAAAAGCAACACTTATAGTTAACTCGTCGCAGAACTCTCTCTCTCTTCTTCAACATAAACCTCTTTTAAGACAATTCGTCAGCTTCCCTCACTTCTCATTTGAATAGACATTTCTCAGCTCCAAGTCTATCACCCATCACGATGGAGCAACTCACGGTAAAGCTCATATTCAATCTGTAATTGTTTCGACCTGTGAAGGCCGCACAGACAATTTTATGCTACTCTAATTTTACAGTCTGGCTAATTTTATAAGTCTCGTTATACATGATACTGAATATCTGCTATCAGATTTAAGTTACAGGTTGTTCTCATTAGTACAAACACTAATTGCCTGTAATATAACTACCCACGATACTACTTGTCTGCTGTCCAATTTGAGTGCAGGGTTATAATATACTTGTTAAATAACATGCACTCCTTTCTCCTGGGAATAAAATGCCAAAACTCTTCCCGTGAGAAAAAAATGTTACAGGACTACATAAGGACTTACATTATCAATTCAATGTCAAACTAATTGTAAGCTATCTTATTTACAACATCTTTTTTTTTTTTTTCCATATGTTTTAAGATGTGTTTAAGTAATACTATAAAAAGTTATTAGACAATAGCTGATGACACAAATGTTAAAACATATTTAAACATTTATGCCTTATCAGCTATTGTCTAATTACCTTTTATAGTATTACTTTGAAAGTAAGGCAAAAGATTTGTGTTCTTTGTATCTAAGACAAAGATACATATAAGAACACAAATCTGTGTTCTTATATGTATCTGCTCCACAATTTGATATCCTGCCAATAAAAAAAATTTTTTTTTCATTTGTCCATTCACAGCTGATTCTCACTCCAAACATCTGGGAACCTAATAGCACAATTATCTTTTTCTAATAAACAGCGCCCTTCCTACATTATGTTGGCATGTTTAGTGAACAGCCAATCCACGACCTTTTATATACACTTTGACTTTAACAAAAGCCATGTTATATTTTCGATATACAAGTGATATCAAAAAAATGTTGGCTACAGTAATATAAGTGCATATACTACCGCGCCCAAACACTAAGACCCATTTTCAATTTAAAATTCCCTTATGGAATTTCAATGTTCCTGGCACTGTCCTTGACATTTGTGTGACATTAGTGTTTGAGAGTTACGCTTGCCTTTGTGAGACGCTAAAAGTGATTCCGGCGATTTTTGAAATGTCTGAATTAATTGAGCAAAGGACTTGCATTCAATTTTGTTTGCGGAAACGTATAGAATGTTGCAGAAGGCATTCGATGAGCATTCCTATATCGGAAAGAAATGTTTAGAAGCGGTATAAACAGTTCAAAGAAGGCAGAGAACGCGTTGAAGACGCAGAGCCCTCTGGTCGACCACCAAACTCAAGTGATGAAGCTCACGTCCAAAAAATTAAAGGTTTGGGGCTTGCAAACCATCGATTTACAATTACAGACCCTGAGGATGTTGGAATTTCAAAAGGATCGGTCCATTCCATTTTGGGTCTCAAACGCGTCAAATCTCGATTGGTATAGAAAACACTGAATGTACCAGCTCACACTGCACTAATTCTTCGTGACTTTTTCGCCAAAAATGAAACCCATATCGTTCACAACCATCGTATTCCCACCGTGTGACTTCTGACTATTCCCTGAACTCAAAAGACCATTCCGGGGACACCGTTTTGTATCGATCGAAGGGATTCAATGTGAATCGCATCGTGCTTTGATAGCCATCCCTGCCAATGACCTTTAGCCTGCATTGAGGATTGGAAAAAAAAAAAAAAAAAAAAGTTGGCCTAAGTGCATTGTGACCGGAGAGGATTACTTTGAAGGTGATGGAAATAAATTTGGAAGAATAAATTAGAGTTTTTGAAAAAAAAAAAAATAATAATAATTGGTCTTACTTTTTGTGCACAGTAGTATATGTATATATTCCAACGTTTTCAGAGTTTTATAGCTTTTTTTTTTTTTTTTTTTTTTTTACTGAGACTGATTGGAGAGACATCTGAAACTTTTTGTACAGTGAATGCTATATTATGATTTAGATATAAATTAATAAATCCCTTGCTCACTCTCCTTCTGTCTTGTGTTCTTCAATTTTTTTTTATTAAAATAAGTTTTATTATTTCTTATATATATATATATATATATGTTATTTTTTATCAACCAACTCAGAAAAAATCTTATATGGCCCCTAAATTATTATGATTAAATACCAAAAGTGGATAAGCATTTAAAGTAAAAAGAAATAAGATATTTTTTAAATCCAATAGAATGAAAACAAAAGAAGAATATTCAAAGAGTACATAAGAAATTAAAAGGGAATATTTAACAATGATCATTATTAACCAAATCTGCAACATTTAATGTGCTAAAAATATTTATGATTAAAAAAAAAAAAGAGCATCAAAATATAAAATATTCAAAATTTTCTCATGAAAGAAAATGAAAGCATTATTTAATATTATTACATTCAAAAATAAAAATGAAAACTGTTCATATTTTCTGTTCATACACACACAAAAAAAAGTTTTATCTTATATAAAATTATTTATCTCACATTCTAATTTAACTATTTCTAAATTTTACTCCTTCTCTGTATTGGGTGGTAGCTTGATCCAGGAGTAAATTACATGGCATTTATGTAGCTGAGAATTTGAAAAACTATAAATTGTAGAGATTTTTTTTGAAATTTCAATTATTAGAATAATCATCATTTTAAAACATTAATTAACAGATGAGTTAATAAATAAATATCTTGGTAAAATGGTAATGTAATGGTTTCATATTACTTATTCAATATAATAAAAATATTTACATATAATACTAAAAAATCTTTTATTAGTATAAAAATAACACTTATATATCTCTTTATCAATATACACATAAAAAGATTATTAATAACAAATATATATACATATATAACAATTCAGATATTATTTTTCTTATAATTTATAATAAACTATATTAAACATTACTGTAAAATAATATATATACATGTGTATTAGGAATGACCAGCTACAATCAATTTGGAAGTCACATTTAAGGGAAGAATGTTGGAAGAGGTATTTATTTTTATCTTTTGAATAACTTTATAACAAAAAATAAAATAACTACAGTCTGATCAGGGATAATGTGGATTGGTAGACATAGGTTTAAAAGCGGCAGAAATTTGCATTGTTTTGAAAGAAAAATGAAATAATTAAATGTGGAATTTTTTTATACCTAGGTTTTCTTTTAATATAGTATCATCTGAAATTTTAAATAAAATTTAAAATTCTAATTATTGCAATTAAAATTTCATGTACATGATATTTCTTCCTCTAAGAAGCCACTAATTTTGAATCCATCCGACTTGGACGCTTACCAATTTTCCACATTATCGGTGGTTAGCCTATGCAATATTTTTTCTCAGTGAATGTGGTATAAAATTATAAGTTGGAAAACGACTGTATCATACTTAATTCATCCTTAATATTGATTTCTTTTTTTAAATCTTTTAAGCACTTAATAAGAAGATTAAGAGAAACAGAAAAAATTTTAATACCTAGATAATCATCTAAGCACATTGAATCAACAGCAGAAGCACTATAATGGCAACATTTTCTTTCATCATGATCTTTATAACTTTTACACACATTTCTCAGGTGAAATAATTTAAAAGTATTACAATAATTTATTAACAGTGTGTGTAGTGTAAAAATATAAAGAGCATAATTATCGTTTATCTTCAAACCAAGAAAAATTCCATCGAATGGACTAAGACATTCAGGAAATTCTTGAGCCTCAATCTTGAATAGGAATCCAAAATTTTCCAATAACTCTTTCATATGATTTGATGTAATGTACTTAGTAAGCTTCATATGCAGATTGTTGCTCCAATTGAGTAAATCTAGCCCTGGAAATATTTAAAAATTAATAAATGCTAGTAAAAAAGATTTGAAAACCACAAAGGGCAAACTAGCCATTTGTGGAAAAGAATTTTATATAATTCCTAAATTGCAGAATTTATTGAATCATGAATTTAGAAAAGGGAACATGCTAGATTTTGTCTGATTTGTGGACCAGTGGTAACTTGTGCAAGACCAAGGCTCGTATATGCTGGTAGTAGTGTTGTAATCACTTCTTTTATACACGAGGAGATTTAATGGCAGTTACGATAATACAAGTAATGTGCCTTTCATAAATAGTCAGGCTGACTGGTGAGTTTTTTCCCATATAAAATGCAAATAAATAAATCCATCCATCCATCCACCAACCAATGTTTTTATACATATTGTCACAACTACCATTGAGTTTCCACATTTCTGAAAGCAGTGAATACAACAATGCCACAAACAGATTCGAACCTCAGCCCTCGTGCATGCTAATTGCCATGAGGCACCAGATTTATATCAAAACCTATCAATGTAGTATGTTAACTCAGCTATTGATCAGAAGTCCTTTTAACCATTTAGAATTACTTTTAGACACACATTTCAATAATTCATTTATTGTAGCTTAACTTATACAACTTTAATTTTTTTAATGGCTATTCATAGTATTGGCAAGAACAGAAAACTTTGACATATTACTTATAGTGATTTTAAAAACAAATGCTTTATTATTTAACACTAAATGAATATGTGGTGCACCAGTTTATAAGACCCCTACCAGTAATTGTATTAAAAATCACTTATCTATGATAAAAGAAGACAGTAACTACATCTTTTTCATTACATTTAAATGTTATTGTGACTAGTTGTGCCGACAACAACTGTACAAATATTGTTTTAAGAATTGGCAGTACTGAATTGTGAAATTGTTAAGAGGAAGTGGTAAAATGTTGCACAGATTGTATGCCACAGAAAATAGCAGTTCTCATTGTAGCAAAAAAAACGTTACACAAAATATTGATTTTTTTTGTAAGTAATAGGTTATTTTCGTAATTTTTTTTCAACATAATAAAATACTTTAAATGAAATAAATGTGTTTCATTTTATACATCATGATTTAATAATTAAAGTATTAAATACTACTTATATAGGGTATTGAATTTCAGCAACATAAATGTAATTATAGGGTATTTTTCCACAATGTGTCTAATAATATGGCACACCACTATAAACCTAATGATTCTAAATATTTGGAATTTCCATTCTACTTAAAAATTATTTTTAATATTGTATATTTCTTAAAGAAAATTATGCATATTATGTTATATATAATTAAATATTTTTATAATTTATCAAGTGTTACTTTATTTTTACAAAGTAGAATTTATCTGCATGAAACTGTATACTATTCATTAATAAACAGAGCAGGCCAAAAAGTCTACAAATCCCTTCATCACAAACTAATATGGAAAAATCAAAATGGTTTAATTTTCTTTTAAACTGTACAGCACACACACATATAAATATATATATACGTATATGAAGTATAAAAACTACAAAAAAAGCAAACACACCAGAAAAAATTAAAAAGGCGATAAACAAGAGATTAATTAGAAAGTTCACTAAGAATTATTCAAGATTCAAAATGCACATAAATTGCAGCAACAAAGCAAGAACATTTTTCTCCATCACTTATAGTTTGCTTTGCATAATAAGGTTAGGATGATTAACCGTTGACATTTTCTCACAGTTCTTTTGAGAAACATTAAATGTCTATCAAGTACCAAACAACCTATACATCTTTCCAAAACTGTTAATTACTTCTAATTAATTAATATAGCAGTGAGCAATATCAATCACAATTCGTACACTAATTATTAAACATAATCGGTCAGTACTGTAAACAAAATATTTCTTGCATATTTTGTCTTTAATAGATACATATTGAAAAAAATATATTTGAGGAGAAGAATTTCAGGACATTTTCAGAATATATTAAATTGACTTGTAGCATGTTTGCATGGAGGAAATGAGCCAAGCAATGAAAATTCTAGTACGATAAGGCGAGAGATGTTTGCCTCATGAATATTGAAAAGGTCGCTTTTCACAAATGAGATCTTTTTGAAATTTATTTTCATCCCATCTCCGCAAGATTAATTCAAAATTCATTTCAGAAAGATGTGTTTTTCCCACCATGATATGAGCCAAAAACAGATATGAGCCCTAAATCCATATTCAAATGAGTACAATTTAATGAATTTTTAGAAAATTATGCAATTACATTGTCACATTGAAGCAAATCTATGAATAGGCCAGTAACAAAATCTCTTGACTAGATTAAATTTATTTTGCTCTAGTTAAAAAATACATTATTAATCTTTGTATTAAATCTAGTTATAGCCTTAAAGAAATAAAAAATATTATCTATATTATAACTAAAACCTACAATATATATACATAATTTAAAATATGCTATTTATACTATAAAATATATTATGTATATTATTAAAATATACTATAATTAATATATGCTATTTATACTATTAAAATATTCTATATATATATTTATATGCTATGCATACTTTTCAAAGCTTCTCATAACTCTTAATATATAAATTTAGCTTATCAGGTATCTTAGGTTGTTTCACGTGAAAGGAAATTCTTTAAACTCTTAATATTAGATGATATGTCTACCAGTATCAAGTTAAATATAATTTTTTTGCTTATTCTGTTGGAACATTGATATCAAAATTTTAAAAAACCTTTAACAAATAGAAACATGGAATCGAACAAAATATAAATTATTTTTCGGTATGAAAATAAACTTGAGATATTCTGCTGTCCAAAAACATAATGATGCGTTTGGGAATGATATAGCTGTATACACAGTGAGACTATGGTTTGAGAAGTTCGAATCAGGAGACATGAAGCTTAAGAAATGAATCCTATGGAAGACCTAAAACCATCCTTTGTAATAATATTTTGAAAGCAAAAGTTAAAGCTATCCTTACAATATATGTTAGAGAAATGTTGTTGATCTTGTAGGTAAATCAAAAATTTTGAGACATTTTACAGTGCTTGGAAAGATGAAAAAACTTCACAAATGGATTCCACATAAGTTGAGAGATAAGCAGATTTACTCCTAATTCAGTATTTGACACAGAAATTATTTCTTTGTGGAATTTATTATTACTTGTGGTAAAAAGTGGATACTATATGATATCATAAGTCCTCAGCAAAATGGCTGGATGGAGATAAAAAACCTAAACTCGCACCCAAAGCCAGCTTACATCCACAGATAATGTTGTTGTTTTGGTGGAATCAAATAAAAACTATCCATAACAGCTTCTGAGGAATGTCAAACAGTTAATGCGCAGTATTATTGTCAACAAATTGATATTATGCATCAGAACCAATGTTAGTGAATCAAATAGGCCTTATTTTTCTTCGTGTTAATGAAGGACCTCACTTTTAACAAGTCGCACCATAAAAATTAAACGAGTTGAAATTTAAGGTTCTATCTCAACCACCACATTCGCCACACTTGTATCCAATCAATAACTACTACTTTAAACATTTGAAACAGTTTGTAAAGAATAAAAACTTCAGCTATCTCAAAGCTGTCAAAACAGCCATTACTGAATTTTTTTTTAGTCTAAATCAAAGGTGTTCTTCAAAACTGGCCTAAAAATAGTTTGCAATCAATGGCAGAGATGCACTGATGTAGAAGGAATATATTTTGAATAAATATATTCAAACAATTTGAGTTTGCAACTTGTTAAAAATTTTGTGATCAAAATTTCATTTCATAATAAACAACCAATATGAAAGAAAGTTAAAATTTTACTTTGTCTATCAGATAACGTTAAATATTTTGAAATTGTTTTAGAATAATTCATTAGATTTTTAAAATCTCACCTCCTAGGGTCAACAAATATTGAACAATCTCCTTGGAATTCATAAGAACAGCAAAATGAAGAGGAGTATAACTCTCATTATCTGTAGCTTTCAGATCAACTTCATTAGCTAATTAAAAAATTTTTAATTAATATTAAAACTCATTCTATTCTTAAAATATAATTATTTATAATGAAATAACAGAACTGAGAATTGTGTCTAATATTCAAAAGTATCTAAAATTATAAAAAATATTATTTATAATGTCTTTAATTAAAAGAAAGACAGAAAATTATAATAAAATTTCATATGAACATAACTGGATCAAAAAAAAAAAAAAAAAAAAAAAAAAAAATCAGTAATTTCCCAGAAGTCACATTTTGTAAAGAATAATAATACTTCACATGGTTTAAATATACTTACAATTTGACCACCAATAGCGGAGAAAACTGACAAGCAGCTAAATCGAATAGATTAAAAAAAAATGGTTCAAAGGAAAGGAAATGCCATTTAAAAAAGAATTTAATTGCAATAAAAAAAATTGTAATTTTTAACTAAAATTTTAGATTACAAAATAATAAAAGAAAAACTACATGAAAAAAATCTACAATATTACACTTTTTCTTTCCAAGCAATGCAAATCTGACTAGCATCTAGCAAATATTGGATCCATTCGTTTCTATTAAATGAAATGTTTAATACTACATGCTATCTGTGGTCAAATTACATAACATTCAAAATATATAGATTTATAAGACAAAGAAACAAACTTCAGTTAATTTTTTTAAGCAAAGAGAGTTAATAAAAGATATTGCAGAAAGAATTTTTTTTTTTTTTTTTTTTTTTTTTACTCTTCTTCATACAGGAACTACATGCAAATGAATCTAATGCATTTAAGAATTAAGTATTATACTTTTAAGCATAATACCAAAAATATCTCATTTAATTAATATATCATCTAATGATAATCTTAAACACTAAACTTAATCATGAAATGTTGTTTTTAACAGAGTGAAAAAATTACTATAACATGAAATTTTTAGTAAGAGATTTATTGAATTACATGTCATGTTTTAACTAATTTTGCTATATTGGAAGAATTTTGATTCCTTGAATGAATTATTTCTTAGTTTTAATTAATTTAATTTACTTTAACAATGAATAATTTATTAAGTGTTACTTCCAATACATGAAAAGCAGATTGTGTAAATATATAATGTATAGCATTTTAGGGCAAAATATGAAATAATTTAATTATTTTTTCTAAGTCATTTTATAGAATAACAAATACTATTTAGGCAAAATATTAAAAGACAGGCACAATATGGTTTTTATGGGAAAAAATGTATGTATATGAAAAAGAAAAAATATAAAAATAAAGCATAGGACTTGTTTATTGGAGAAAACAAGAGAAAATAAAATTTGTACAGTAAATGCTTTTTAATCTGGCATATTCAAAACCTTGGCAAATTGCAACGTGCACTAATGGTACCTTGTACAGAAAGTGTTGGATTATTGAATGTCAATATAGTTTAAGGATGATATTAAATATAAGACACTTTAGATAAAAATTTAAATGATTAAAACATGTGCATATTTAATGTCTTCATACACATTTTGAACCAGTGTAGACGATATAAATATTCCACTAAGTATTTTGTAATTATAGCAAATACAAAATCAAAATTCATGCATTAATTTAATTGAATATTCTTGTATTGATAAAAAAATACACAGCACAATAGGAAAAATTAATGCTGTATAATGATAATTAAAATAAGTTGGAGCAAGTGACTTTTGGTAAGAAAAATTATTAATGAGCCTGCCTTGCATTTTATAAAAGTATCTTATATCGCATTGCTTTTGTGATATTATCTGTGAAAAAAATTGATATGAAGGAAACACAAATCTATGAGTTCAGCAGATTTATGAGTTTTAGATTGTACTGAAATGAAAATTGTTATTTACAATAAATACTGGATGAAAATGCAACCTGTGTCATGTCCTAACCTGGTAGTAAAGGTCAACATAACTGAAACCATAAAAAAAAAAAAAAAATTTAAAATGAACAGCTTGATCGGTGTCAGATTATAGAAAGTGTAACAGCATCCAATGCCATATTAAAGAGTGTTTACATTACTTGCATGTAACAACAAAAGAGAAGAGAATTTATTACAGCATTCAAAGAAAAGGCATTTAAAAAAAAAATAAGGAATTTATTACATTTCCCTTGCTGAAACTGAAAGCTTTCTTTAAAGAATGATATGGAATTTCCATACAAATGCTAGCAATTCTATCTCTTTTATGACAAACCATAAGTAGAAAACAGCAATGTTGTCAAACATATTAAAACATTGCAGTAACTTTTTAAGAAGCTAATAAAAAGCATTTTAATTTTGGCTCCTTTTTTAACTGTTGACTGATATATATATATATATATATAGTCATACTATTGTATGACTGATATGTTTACTCCTACATTTTTTTTGTTCAATGTTGGTGAGCCTGGTGTTCCTCTTAATTATGCCACAAAAATAACCCAACCCCAGGAAAGTGATAAAAGAGGACATTGCCTTCTGGGACGACTTTTTGAGATAATTGCCCCACATTTATATGTTGTATAAGAGAAAACCCAGTAAACACCCACCTAACTATTTAATTAGCAATGTGAAATGAAAGACATTGTCACAATCACATCGAGTCTCGTTTCTGAAAGTAGTGACAGCAGCAGACACCACCAATGGATTCAAACCTGAGCTCTCCTGTATCAATTTGTAAATTTTTTTAAACAATAATGGCACATCAATAATTCATCTCTGGATTTGTTTAAAATATTTGCATTGACCGAATACTATTTATGTTTTTCCAAAAGAAAGTAATGTTGCTTTTGGATTATGCATTGATATGAAATAATATATCCTTCAGCAATCTAAAATTACAAAATCTATAGATATAGATTGAACAAATGAAAGATTTAAATCAGATGAAAGATAAAATATTGCCATTAACATTTGTATTAGAATTATAAAAAAAATTTTAATAACTAACAAAAATCACAAGCTTTGAGATATAATATAGAGATAATCAAAATAAATTAACTATTTGAATGCTTTATTTCTGTTGCCAATCTTTGGATATATTTTTGGTCAATTAGAAATTTATACAAAAAATGCTTATTATTTTTATATTAAAAATATTTTCTGACTATTTTCAAATATTTTACATAAGAATAAAATTTATTTAATGTCTTTATTATTTAGAAATAATATTGATAATGTTATATTATTGATTAATATATGACAATTTAAAATATTTACATATTACATTTACACAATGAGCAATCATTTGATTTTTCAAATTACATTTTTAAGATTTTTACTTAATATTTTCTTTTACATCCACGCTTTTACCTGTATTTTATATACTATTTTTGCAGTAATAAAATTATAATACAAAAGTATCACCAGACTGAATTTTAGTTAATAAAGGATTATATTAAACTTTGGAAGGAATGCAAAATGTTATGCCATGTAAAGATTAAAATTTACCTCTACAGAAAAGTAAACCTCAATCAAGATCTTTTAAAGTATTTCAGGTAATACTTTCCATACTTTTTGATGGTCAATATTTGCCTACTCCACTAAATAAGATTGAATGTTACCTGCATAGTTATTTAAAAAATTGCATAACATTTACTGGTTTTTGTAAAAGCTAGTATTATTTTTCTCGAAATAAATGGAAGTTTTTTAATTCATAAATTGAAAAGTATAGATAAAACTGCCGTTTTAAAATTTCCAGTAGAAGTAATATTTTTTTCAACAATTCATATATAATTCAAAATCTTTGTTATTTACTATAAAAACTACAGTATTTGGCAACTTGAAATATTTAAACCTTTTTCGCTGTTAAAGATTCAATCCATCAAATGATCTAGAGCCACAGAGATTTAAGGCATGATATAGCCAATTAAAAGAGATTTTTTTTCCATTCATTATGTGACACCTATCATACATAAATCAAATAACAGCATAACATTTTAATAATAGTTTATAAAAAATCAACACATTAATGTTTAACACAATGAATTTTATTATTTAGCTTTTAAGCAGAATCCAACAAACCTGGTACTTTATTCTTTATCCCATTGTTCAGTTTGATATACAATTTTAAACTAAAAAATAAACAATGATTTAGAAAACATGCTATGTCTATTATAACTATTTATATTATAAAAATATAATTGTACTTTCAACCACCAATAATTTATTGAGAAAATTTATTTTATCTTAAACAAATTCAGTTTTCTATTTTTGAAAAAAGAATAATAAATGAAATAAAATAATAAAGCAGTGAATATAAATTTCTTTCACAATAGGACTTCTTACATAGTTAACTCCTGCTTATGCTCTCTCATGTAGCTTCATTAAATTTTATCTTACACATTTTGTTTATATTTTAAATAGAATAAGAATGATTTGTAATAAAGTACAACCAAAAAAATTAAGAGAGTAGACAAATATTTTTTGGAGAAACAAACTTTAAATTTTAATTCTGAACAAAAAAATTTTAAAATAACTATATAAAAGCATTAAATAAGTTTAAATAACTTGAAGCATAATTTATAACTACCTACATTAAATGCTTCCTTTCAATTTCCATCTTTTTTCCCTGTAGTATCATAAAGTAATCTTTGGCCTAATTAAAAAAAGATGCAAAATCAGTTTTATTTAAAAAATTAAAGAGGTTTTTAGACTTTACAAAAAGTTAATCGGGCCCTTTGGTAATGTACTTCTATTAAAGAGACAATAAATCACGCAAAAACATTCTCCGTTTTATGAGTGAGAAAATATTTGAATTGCTGTAGTTTGACCATGGATCATGTTTTCATGTGATGGTAAATATCCGGTTTAAAGGCAGAAACAAAAAAAAATCCATCATTTGTGAAGGATGCTACTCAGATACATGCTGCTTGGGGGAAAAACTATAATAGATAGTGTGGCATTTATCCCATCTAGTTTTTCTTTTAATACTGTAATTTAGAATTTTAATTATTAAAAATTAAAATTATTTTTATTGTAATTAAATCTCTCTTAAATGACATTTCCTTCCCTATGACACTGCTCATTTTTAGTCCAACTGACTTCACTGCTTGTGATTTTCCATGCAATCAGTGATTGGATTACAGTTATGCTTTTCTCTTCATTGTTATTTATCCTAGTGTACTATATTTGTTGCTAATGAAAAAGCTGATTATTCAACTGATTAAAAATATTTGTAAATATAATATCATCAATTAAAAAATTTGTAAAATTTTTAACAATTTACTAAAAATTAATCACCTATATAACAAATTTCCTCTCTTATTTTATTTATGTTGAAAAAATTTTGATTAATTTATAAGAAATTAATATCAAATAAAAATTAAGACAATATATTATTTTGCACAGGAAATAATATCCAAAAGAAATTCTTTTTACTCTTTTTTCAGAAAGAGTAAATGCAAAAGAATAAATGTAATCATATAATAGACACAAATTTAAAAAAAAAAAAATATTTAAAATGTGATAATTAATGGACAACTAAATTCAAAACTTATATAAAATTGGTTTTATTATGACAGTAATAAATATCATACATATATCAAAATAAAAAATATCTTAAGTTTCATGAAACTCCTTAAGAAACATTGAATTTTGACTTTTTGTCAAGCTTTTTTTTTTATTGGCAAATTTCTTAAGAATTTCTATTTATTAAAAAGAATTATTAGAATTTATTTAGAAAGTGGAAATATTTAAATTGATTCCATTTTCTAACAAAAAAAAATTATGCATAATATTTTCCATTAAATATAAAACTACTGCACTTTTAAAAAATTAGTAAGAACTTTATAAATTAAGAAACATGAACTGAATTAGTATAGCAGAAAGTAATTATAGTCCAACCACAAAATGTACAATAGTTAGTTAGTAATGTTTTCATCTAATTTTTATTTTAATATTATTTTATCTAAAATTTTATTAAATAAAAATTAAATTTTTGTTGTATTGCAATTAAAATCCCCCTTAAATGACATTTCTGTTCAATTTTCTGTTTGCCAATTTTCCACACGATCGATGACCAGATTATAATCCCTATTTTAAAGATAAGAAAATGGATTATTTAATCGTTTTAGGTATTTACATACCCAAATTACTTTTAATGTAACTTTAAAAGTCTAGAAGAACTTTTAATAATTTAATAAATTTTTATGAAACTGTGATCCTGCCACTACAGATTTTAATTGAACTAATATGAAATTTCATAAAAATACTTGTATAGTTTAAGGGGTTGCAGATAAAGTTCATAAGTTCAAGATTATAAATGGATATAGAAAATTAACTAAAATGATACACATTATTGCACAGCATTTGAAATATTTGTTTACTGTATGTACATTTGGTAAATTAATTAATATTAAAGATCACAAATGAAAAAATTTAAAATCTCAAGAATATTAAAAGTAAGACATAGAAAAAAATTACTAATGCAAATAATTCTAATTAAATTGCATGAACTTCTAGAAAAAATAAAATGTATTAATCAAATACATACTATTGTGTACAAGGACAAAGGTACTGCTACTATCGGAAGTGATTTCCCCTTTATTAACTCATGGAGTCTAAACTGGCATACTATTATTTTTAGATAAGGTAGTTGTGAATAGCTAAGAAATCTCTGAAGGTTATATGAATTGGCAAATGCATCTAAGGATTAATAATAAGCATAAATTAGAAAAATTAGTAAAAAAGAACAATAAAATTATTTGAAAAAAATAAGAGACATAATATAAAAATAATAATTTCTAAATAGTAAGGAAAAGTTTAAAAAAAAAAAAAATGTAATTACATATCCAAAATAAATAATTTTTTTGTAAAAATTGTACAGCCTATATAAAAAGTGATTTCACATCAAAATAACATAAGCAAATTAATGGAGCTGCTGGCATATAATATCACTGAACACATGGTTGAAAAAAGAGCTTTAAATGCATCTGCAATTTATGCAAGTTGAAACTGAGTAGTGAAATTTTAAAATAGCCATGTTATAAGTTTATATGTCCCGTTATTATTTGATCATCATTATATAATTTATGTTGTTGCATGCAGATTGTTCAAACATTTTGCAAGATGAGCATTCTCCAAGTTAAATTATATAATTTTTCTAATAATTAGTATCTCTTCTGTTATACAAATTCAATATTTGATCCCATCGATAATAGTGATAGCTTTTTAGCTTCTGTGTTCCATGATGTATTGCACTTCTGCCAGGGGCTGGAACATACCTTGCAGACTACAATGACTGTGGATAATGTACAATGATTGTGGCAATTTAGAATGTCTTCTTGGCTTTCCTTCATTTGTTTATATAGTACACCAAAATTTGTCAAATTTCGGACTACTACCTAACCAATTTGCCAAATTTTTTTAAGTACAGGTTTTTGCCAAAATTTGTTGATCTGGATGGAGTCAGGAAGCAACTATTATCCTAGTTCCACTACTGAACTCCACACTTTTTTTCGTATATCATCATTGCATTGTTACTGCTCAATTTTAAGTGACAATATTTTTGATCCAATTGTACTTTATGCAGGTGCAGTTGGTCATTCATAAATGATAACGCTAAAACCACACAGAATTTGGTTAGTGAAGAATTATCTTCACAAGGATAAAGGGAAACTACACTTTTTTTTTTTTTTTGTCATGAGAATGCTTTAAGGCAGACATATTAAGCTGCACTAAACCTATCCCTTGCTACTCTTAGGTCAGGCTTACCAGTAATTGACTTTCCATCAAATAATAAATACTGCTTTGAGCATGGAACATCATTGTTAGGCTCACATATCTGTCAGAGATGATCACACTTCATATTGAAGTTGATCACATAATTAACAAGACTATGCTCTTCAGTTTCCATTTTGTTATTTTTAAGACAGAAAAATAAACCTAAATTTTTCTTTACAGTACTGATAAATGTTTCTGAATTTTTATTTATTTTTTTATTCTAATGTAAAAAAATTACACAATAACAATTGCTTGGATTTTTCTTAAATTTTTAAAACTAGTATACATAATGAAAATTTGAATAAAATGAATCATAACACCAATTGATTATGCCTTCAATAGCACGCATAATATTGAGAAAGTGGCCATAAAAACAAAAAATTAAAATGCATTCGTTTAATTTTGATTTTCTAAAAGTAAATACATGGATAGATAACAAAGAAATATTTACAAATTAATAGTTCAGAAAATAAAATATATAAAAATACTCAGAATAATGTGAAATTAGAAAGATGGATAAAGTATATGTAATACTCTTAATCATTCTTAACTCTTACAATTCAAATGAGATGATGTTGAAAAAAGTTATAATGGAATAAGCAATCCTTGATCATTTGATAGTGATTCTCAAATAATCCCTTTCCTATGAAATTTAATCAAGGAGGGGTTTTTTTCAACAACTATTGCAAAAACTCAGTTATGAAACAAAATACCTTACAAATAATAATTAGACTGAATTATGAAAATAAACATCCTTCCTTCATAGAAATTAACAGTTTGAATAGTAGCACTTGAATGCAGAAGACATAACTTGGCCCTTTCTTTGGCATTATCTTGCATAAAACATTATATATTTTATTTTATCATGAGAATCTAAAATTAATTATGATTCTCAGATCTTTGCCTGGAGTAATAGACAATTCCAGATTTAGACATGCAATAATCATGAAAATTTACAACATTATAACTATAGACATAGATATCGAACATGTGTAGATTTTGTTAAAATGGACGATTAGCTACTTGATGCCATAAATAAAAAGTCCTATAAATGAAAATTACGTCTTTATGAATTATATCTTTTAATTACTACAATAAATTACGTCTTTGTTTCATGATTATAATACCTCAGTAACTTTTGAAGAGTTAAGCACAGTCAAAAAAATATTGACAATATTATTACATTCAATATAGTAGCCAATTAAAAATTGATCTCGAAGTCAGGCTCAGACTGTTAATGTGATATGAACGTCTAGATACAACCCTTCTGTCTCAACATGAGAATTGAATGTGAACCAACTTTGTAAGGAAGAGGTAGGAGGGAAATACAAAAACATGAGGAAATGTATTGTACTGCATTTAGTAGTTGCCATTGTCTATAATTTATATGTTAATAAGTTACTGATATTTATTTAAATTTTATAAAATTTCTTGAGGTGGACCTTTAAAACTTTATAGCGACTCCTTAAAACTTATTTTTAAAATCTGAAATTTTTATGAGTACTTTTTCTTTAAAACTATCAAACGAACTGGGAGGATGGCGCGTCAATATTTCAAAAATCGATTTTTAAAGACCATCCCAAAATATACCAAAACTACTACTAACAAAAAACAATACTATAGGAAAAATAAAACAACTAGAAGAGATAATAGACAAGGGAAAGTCAGAAAAGTAATCAGTCTGCATTAGTCATAAAAAGAGCATTGGCTATAAATAATTATTCTCAATCAATATATAATACAATAATCTTAAAAAATATATAAAATATGTATTTATAATAATATTTTAATTAAAAAGAAATCACGCCACAAAAAAAAAAACTACAGTCATTCCTGTGCATCTCAATCACATTATATTCTGATATATTGCGCATTTCATTTCATACATACCATACTTTCAAATTCATAAAAATAGTTGTAAAGAGTTGTTCATATGATAATTTTCTCACTTAAAAAAAACCTTTCTAAATGCCTATGTAAAGTACATTTTCTTAATACAGGAAATGGCAAATCATAAAATAAAATATTTTTAAAAATCTAGTAGAAAATAGTAATAAAGCATGCCTACTCACTTTTACAAATGCTGACAATGATAAATGCAATATCTGCTAATTTTTCTTTATTTATTAACACATGTATTGGCAAAGAGCTATTCTGAATAATGTAACAATCCACTAAACAGTCAAGTAGAATGTGCAAATGTTCCAAAAGATCACTCTGTAAAGAAAAATGAAAAAAAAAATTTTAAGTTAAAAAAATATGAATAAATTTACAAACAAGAATATATATTTTATTATTATATAAGAAAAGTATTAAGATAAGTAATAAACAAGAGAGTTTAAAATATTTAACATTCATCAATATACTATACAGATAAGTAAATTGTTTGTGACTTTAATTTCAATAACTATCAAATCTCTTTAACATTTAGTGTATATTTTTTTAATATTGAGCATTCTAGTTTCATCAAATGATTTCAGAAGTTTTTTTTTTTCTTTTTGTCAAAACAATATCATATTTTTAAAAGTTGTTTCTAGTTTTATATGTGCATGTACTAAAATGATTTGAAAATAAATTGAATTAATTTATCATTCAAATACTAATGGATTAACATAAATATCCATAATGCCCTTTAAAAATTCAAAAACTTATCTGATATAAACCACATCAAGAAATAGTTTTCCTTCTTATGAATTGGATTATTGAACTTATGATCTATGAATTGGAGGCAGGAAATTACAATAATTTTAATTTCCCTCACCCATCAAACATGAATACGTAATAAATATTAGGATAGTTTCAGAACAATTATAGATAACTTTTACAGAACGAATGAATAATGATTGCAAAATCACATAAAGCAACAAAATAAAAAAAAACATAAATGGCAATTTAATTATTAATTAATTTTAATTATTTTTTGATAAATGAATATATTTATAAATGCTTAAAAAAATCTAATTTCTTTTCAGTGTATTTGAAGAAAATTCATAAAATATTAAGAAACTTTATTACTTAAATAAATATAATAAAAAATTTATTTTCTGTGTCTAGTCTTCCATTGCTTATAAATTCCATGTTAATTATTAAAGATTCATACAAAGACAGTAAAGCAAATGAGATCATTATTAATATTTTTGAGATTTTTATTACAACTGGAATGGCTTTTATGTATACATTTTATATATACAGATAAATACATTCTTTTAAATGTAAAATTAAAATTATTCAAGTTGACAGAAAAAATTATAATCAATAAAAAAAAAATCTATAACGTTTTAAAATTTTCATTAACATTTCTAATACATAAACAAATGTATTTAATACATTTTTTAGAAAGTTCTTTATTATTTATGATAAATTTACTAACTGCCAAATAAAGAGGAAATTATTTTTTTTAATACAAATGCAGAATGAAAGAAATTTTAGCCATCCAATTATTTAAATTTACTTTAAATTATTAGACAAAACAAATAAAGAATTTCAGAAATTAAATTATTAATTTCCAAAAAAATGCTTACGTTTTCAATATTGTATTTATAGAAGTTGTTTATCCAATATGATAAGGTTCTGAATCTTTCTTCAAAATTATTTTGAATTAAGAGACTGTATTGGATAAATTATATTAATTAAAACATGAGCATTAGAAAATCTTAAAACATAAAAAAACTTTCATAGTTTTCAATACATTTTAACATTTAAGAATAAGAAATAAAAACTTAAAATTAATAAACAATAGCTACATTTAAAAGTCAGAACAAATATTTTTTTTAAATAATCATCCTGTACTATTAGAAAAGTAGCTGAATCTCTTTATGTTAGTTGAACCTTCGATAATTGTCTTGCATAATATTAAAAACATTTCAGCCAAATAAAATTCTACAAAAAATATTACTTGAAACAAAAATATTTTAGCTGCTTGAGAATTAATCACTTTTCTCAAGTAGAGATGAATCATATAATACATAAGGATAGGTAGTCAGCCAAAAAATTTCCGATTATTGAGTGAAATTTTATGCAGAAACTCCCGACTCCTTTCTTTATTTAATGTACAGAGATTTTTACCAATAGATTTAGATGAATTTCTGAAATAAATTTAATGATTTTTATTGAATTCTTAAACAATTCTTTTCATGGTATTTTTAAAAACTTTAAAGGTGTAGTATTTGCACTCACTTAAAAGATATCCTTCCACTATCCACATTCAAAACTCAATTAACGATTTGCAATAACCAAAATCAAGCAAAAGAAAATTGTACATTTTAATCACAAAGTTATACATTTGTAATATAATCAATATTTTATATCCTAAATAATAAAGCATGTTATTTTTCTTTCACAATTGATTTATAGCTTTTTATATGCCTCAGTGTTGAGAAGTCTCTTCACACTCCTTTAGTTTGATGCTAAAGCAGTCACCGTTTTTGCAACAGGTTATATTATTGAAGAAAACAGTTGAATTGCCTTCTTAAAATTTAATTTTTATATTTTCTGTCATTTTGGAAAAATAAAAAATTTTATAAAAGAGTAGATAGTTTGAATTTTAAACTCTGTGCAACTTTATATTTATAACAAGAGGTAAGGAGTTGGAGTCGAATGCAAGGAGTCTTGAATACAGCATTATTTTTATATTTATATATCCACAAATAAATCATTCAGAATAATTTTAACATGAGAAAAAAAAATTAATACAATAAATTTGTCATTCGAAAAAAAAATAAAGTTTTTCTAATGAAAGTGTGGGTTATTATACCAAACTAATAGTAAAATATTCGTATTTATAATACCTTTTTTAAAAATTTATTTAAAAATATTAAAAAGGAGTTAATTTAAAAAAAATTAACTAATTAAAATTTGTTAATTTTTATAGGCTATTTTTTTTTTTAATTTATTTGCAAAGATTAAAAATGAGTTAATTTAAAAAAGATTAACTAATTAAATCTGTTAATTTTAATAGGGTTTTTTTTTTTTTTTTTAAAGGTTTAACAAACTTTATTGAAAATCATAACTTAATATTTTCCAAAATTCCGATATTTTCTCAAAAAGAAGGGAAACTTTTCTTAAAATTAAGAAATATTTATATACCTATATCTTCATAGAGAATTAAAAACATTTATTATTATTTAAATATAAATTTTTCCTGATTAACAGTTGAAATTATAAGCCTATTAAATGGTAATGAATTAATTAAAATTCTATAATTCAGTGAATTTTCATCTTTAATACAATATATGAAAAGAAGTTATATTTTTTTCATCATTTTCAATATATTAAAAAAAAATTTGCCAACAGATATAGTGTTGCGTTTTTTCTATAAAAATATATCTGTTATGCAGCCAGAATATATGCATACATTTTTAAAAGTTTTTATTATTAACACTAAACCTAATTTAATTTATCATGATATCAAAAGATTAAAATTAAACTTACCATTTAGAAAACAAATTATTATAAAATAATCATAATATGAAACAAACTTAAAGAAAGCAAAAGTAACCTTTTTATAGGAGTCGATACAAAAACCTTCACATAATAACCAACAAGAACATCACAATTTGGACTCTTTATAGGTTCCATGTGACTGGAATAATTCTTCATATCTCCTATTTGATGGTCATAGAGACTTGACCTGGTAAATTGATTATTTTGCAAAATGAACATAAATATAAAAGTATCTTAAAATTTTAATTACATTAGGAAAAAACAATTACGACATTGCATTAGTTTGCTTACACTATTTTTTTTCCTAATTATGAAATGTTAAAGTATTTCAATAAATTAAAAATTATACAATATCATAAAAAGATATCAAAACTATTAATGAATAACAATAATAATAAATATGAATACAAATAATGAAAAATACATACATATATACACATATTATAAATACATATATTATACACACACACATTATATATAAATGCAAACACACATACTATGAATATAAATTCACACCCACACATTATATACAAATACACAGATATATATATATATATATATACACATTTATATACATATACATGCACACAGAAATTTATATATATATACATGCACACAGAGATTTATATACATATACACACCCAGAGAGATTTATATACATATACATGTATACAGAGATTTATATACATACACTCACACAGATTTATGCGCATATACATACACAGAGAGATTTATATATATATATACACACACATATAGGTATAGATATATATGAAGATAAGATATATTCAAATTTGTAATATTGTCTTTAATTGCCTCGGGCACAGTTGCTTTGTGTAATAAAGTGGACTTATTTATTGCACACTAATGATTTTAAAACAGTTAAACTTTGAAATAATTTTGTTGGATTAGATTAATAAACAAATATTTATATCACAGGATAGAACGCATTTCTTAAAAATCCAATTACATCATAATTTATCAAAATATAACCAATTCATTTATATTAATGCTATTTACAGTAAAATTAATTTGGTAAACAATAAGAAAATATTAAAAAAAAGAAAAAAAATGCTAATTTTTTTATTATTTCAGTATTTTCTCAATCTATGTTATGAGTATTTTCTCAATCTATATTATGCTATAGATTTCGTAGAAGAACTTTAAGACCTCTTTTCCCATTACTTTTATTTAAATATTACTAGCTAACTTTGTATGCTCGTCACTTTACTCATTTTGTTAGTTAATCATGATGGTTTTGGTCCATCAAGTACTTCAGAAAAAAATGATGGTGATATTAAAAATGGAGTGTTAAATTCAGAAATAATTTTCATTCAACGGGGAAACATTTTCACTAATTTTTATTATGATACTAAGCAATAAATTCAAACAAAAGTATTTTAAAAAATGCTTTGACTTCTAAATTGAAATAGAATTGGTTTTAGAAAAATTAGCATGAGAAAACATTAATAAATTAGACTGTTTGAATGTAGTAAAATAATAATAATAATAAAAAAAAGAAGATTCAATACACAATTTAACAGTATGAATAAAAATGAAACTTTATATAGTGCCATTAAACGATGTTATTTAAAGTATAACTATTATTTTTTTACTCTTTAAAACTCTTTAAATTTATTCTCAAGATTTTTAATAAATTTTTATTGCCTTTGAGATAAAAATTACATATTTTTAATGAGACCAAAATCAACAAAGTAAGTTTAAAAATTACAGTGAAATTGAGCTACTACCTTTAGAATACACTGACAGAAAAAATCTGAACACCAAGAAAGACTTGTGTTTGTTAAACGAAATTTGGTAGGCATGTTTATACATCTGAAAGTTGACATCAATTCAATTTTTTGCTTTTTTAGACAAAGTGTAGCGCTAGTAGCGCCACTCGGAACATGCAAATTAGGTATGCTTTAAAGTTCATGAGCATTATTGAGCTTTGAAATTTGACTTATTGAGTTGATGTTAGCCAAGAATGCCTCTAAGAAGAGGAATAAGCCATTATCAACAGCTCATTTATTTTCAACGAGGGTGTATAATAGGGCTACGAGAATGTGGATTTCTTTTCCACGATATTGCAGAAGAAAGACTTGGCAGAAATGGGTCCACTGTGCATGATTGTTGGGAGCAGTGGTCAACGGATGGTACTGCCTCAAGAAGGCCGGGTTCCAGGCAGCCACGTGGCACATCTGAGAGGGAAGAGCACCGTATTCGGTGTACAGTTATGGTGCATCGTACTGCATCTGCAGCAGAAATTGAGCTGCAGTTGGTACCACAGTGACACAGCGGGCTGTTAGAAATCAAAGTTACTTCCTGGACAGCTCCGAGCTAGGCGACTTGTAGTGCGACCCACCGACTCCAAGCTATTGTCGTTTGCGATACCAGCGGTGTCAAGACAGAGCTCATTGGAGGACTGAGTGGAGACCTGTAATGTTTTCGAATGAAATCAGGTTCTGCCTTGGTGCCAGTGATGGCAGTGTGTTGGCCAGAAGGAGGCTAGGGGAACGCCTGCAACAGACTGTCTGAGGCCTAGACACACTGGACCTACACCTGAGTCATGGTCTGGGGTGCAATTTCCTATGACAATAGGAGCACTCGTGGTTATCCCAAAAACACAGACTGCAAATTTGTACATCAGTCTGGTAATTCAACCTGCAGTGATGCCATTCATGAACAGCATTCAAGGGGGAGTTTTCCAACAGGATAACACTCACCCTCATACCACTGTTGGAATGCAACATGCTCTACAGAGTGTCAACATGTTACCTTTGGCCTACAAGATCATCAGATCTGTGGTCCAATTGAGCAAGTAATAGATATCATTGGACAACAACTCCTGCCTCATCCACAGCCAGCACTGACCGGGTCCCAGTATTGACAAAACAAGTACAACAAGCATGGAACTCCATACCACAATATGACATTCAGCACCTGTATGCACAATGCATGCACATTTGCAGGCTTGCATTCAAAATTCTGGAGGTTTCACCAGCTATTAATGTAACAGCATTTTACATTTGAAATACATTTTTTTTTTATCTTAAATTAACCAGTGATCTTTAAAATTTAATTAATTAAACATGTTAATTCAGACAAATGCATTGTTCCGAATTTCATTACTCTACAATAATTTTTTTCTTCGTGTTGGGATTTTTTTTTTTTTCCATCAGTGTATATTAAAAAAAACTGTGTGGTGGTGGAAAATATATAGACAGCAAAGGTTTAACTGAAAAAAGGCACGAACTTATGTATTCTTATCACTTGACAAATGAGCAAAAACACTCCATATATCATGAAAAGTACCAGTACTATCCTCCAAGGTCTTTTTAAAAATCAAAAAATTCTTAAATCCCTCAGGTGTCATAATTGTCTCTCCATAAAAAGCTGCTTTGTGTGCTTGTTCTCCATTACAATTTAAAAGAATATAAAGGGAAAATTAATAATATACCTACAACATAATTTTTATATCAGATATGATTGTAAACAACATTCAGTACAATGACAAACTGACCTTTATTACTTCCAAAAATAACTTTATTCACTACCAATGGAGTTGAAGCACATTAGTACAGTTACAAATGATATCTAAAGCCTTTCATATTTTGAAATCATAATAAAAGACTCAAATATAGTCCAATATTTTCTTTTCATGCATGAAATCGGTGATCTGAAAAAAAGTATTAATCAGATAAATAGAAGAAACGGAAGCATTTACAATTTTTAATAGTAATTTTTGCATTGAGTTAAAGAAAATTAATATGTTTAAATTCAATTTTCTCTAATATTATTAAAATGAATCATAAAAAAAATAACTAGAAAATAATGCTTTATAAAATTTTGTTATTCTAAAAAAAAAAAAAAAAAATGAAAATAGAAATATTACTTGTTATCTTATATAGGAAAAAAAGCATTGCTATACAAGTTGTTGTTCTAATGCAGTTTGCATACAGAGACAGTTAGTCTTTATGCCATAAGCAAGGGTTGTATGCCAATGTCACTCATTTAGCACTACCCAGGAGGTATGTAGCTTGCAGATATGCTACAGACGCGGAGTAACACTACCCCCCACAACACTGTATGATAGTGTTAGACTGGGACTCCTTGGTTTAAAGTGATCTGAACCACTACAAACATCCACATGGCACCGCTTAGACTCAAACTCAAAAATTGTGGTACTGAGAGCTAGCCACTCAGCCCCCTTATTGGCATATGGTTTGCTGACCTATTGACAGCATTATTTTTTTCTTGAAGATGCAATATAATGGGAACACTGAAATCAAATTGGGGAGATCGAAAAACAAACCACATTTACAAATGTCAAAGAAAATAAAAATTAGAAAAAGAATTCCAACTAAATTCAAATATTTTATAACCAATAACAGTAACTAATGAACTACATAGATGTAAAATTCTTTCAAACAAGTTATTCACAAATATTTTTGGACTGATTTCAAAAATAGAGTTAATATGTAAAAATTAACTTATTTCACATTTTGATTTATTCTGAGAAACTTTATCTATAATATAAAAATTAAAGGTATTAATAGTATTATACAAATAAATCTTTTGAAATAAGATAATGCAACATTGTTGTATTACTTAAAATGATTATATTTTTGAAATTTAACATTGATATAACTCATTACTGAAGAAATAAGTGAAAATAATCATTAATCTAAAAAAGGTTATTATTTATCGAATGAAGATTGAAACTTTATTGTTATAAGATTGAATTAGTTTATTTTAAACAAATTAAAATTATTTGTGAAATATTAAAATTCATAAGATTGCGCATCCTAAATAAACATATAATTAGTTTACGTTTATTTATATTTAAAGACAGAAACAAATTTTACAAATTACAAGTATCATATTTAAAATCTTAATTTTATTTAAATCATTGATGCTTTCAATATCACTGTATTTCAATAAATTTTCTCTTCTTCAATAATAAATACAGCACTGAAAAGATTAAGGTTAGTTATTAATGTTATTATTACACATGAAATAAATTTAAAAGGTAATGTGTGAAGAAATTCAGAAACATTTGATAATAAGTATAATGGGAATATATAAATACATGGATTTTATTTTCATGCCTTTTCATTTTTTTTCCCATAAATATGCATAATTCTCAAATGAAAATATATTTATTTCAGCTGGCTAATAGTTTCAGCTTAGTTAGAAAAAACAAAAATTAATAATGATGAACTACAAGCATGCACTTTCTTTTCAATTTAATTTTTATGTATATATCATAATAGTTCAAAAAAGTTTACGTCTTTGACTGTATCACATGAACAATATTTGATAACAAAATATTTTTTTGAATTATCTATTATTTAATTCAATTATTTTTGTTATTAAACATTAGTGAAATAAAAAATTAATTTATTTTACTTTGTATATAATTACGTGGTTTGAAATTCTAACTTACCTTACGACAATGTGAATAGTCTTCTACCATGTTTCAAATAGAAATTATAAAATAAACAAATATCAAAAGTATTAATTTTTTTTGCGAAGGTGGGGGACTTTAACTGATACAGTATAAAATTGGAATTCTAAAACAAAAATGAAAGTTACATTCTAATATTATTTATATATAATATATAAAAAGGTATGAAATTTAAAAGAAATAATCGAATTTAGTAACAGATTACTAAAATTCATACAATTAAACAAATTAAAAAAAAAACTTTTTAAATTAGTGTCAAAAACTTATGTTTAGACTTCA
>BPLQ01012875.1:43687-71074 GCA_021605075.1 Caerostris darwini | reverse complement strand
TTTTTTTTAAGATTCTTTTTTCATTCTGTGTTCTAGTCTGAGTCAAGGAGGGAGCAAAATGGAAAATGCGAATAAATTAGTGAGAGAGATGGAAAGTGTGTATGTGTGAGAGAGAGAGAGAGAATTTTTTCTAACTTAAAAAAATGAAATATAATTATTTATAAAGGACTTTCTGCAATATAGTGAAAAAAAAAAAGGAATTGACTTTACAATTTTTTTTTTATATTACTTGTTTATTATTTGCAATTGCTATTGACATTTTAATTTTTTATTTGGATATTTTGGTTTCTTCTCCGTATAGCAATTGAGACGAAACATCTGCTTTTGATACTATTTATTTATATAAAAATTGATTCATCGACATTTTGAAGAAAGAAAAAAAAGGAAAAAGAACACTAATATTTTATTTGCTAAAGTATCGTCACATTGTCGATATCATTTCCTACAGGATATCGCATTTAGTCCACCAACCCAGAACCGTTGTTTTAACAACGTGGTGTTAGACACGTATCTATTTACTTTGTAAACAGGTGTATCATTGAATTGTAGATATAACAGCCTTATTTTGCTTATAAATTTAGGTACTTAAAATATGAGCATTTCCCAAAATTTAAGATCATGAACTAGTTCCGTCTAACTTTTTTTTTTACATTTATGGCTTAAAAAATTCAATTTAAATGATTAGAATATTAAAAGTTTTGCAAAAAGAGTAAACAGTTATATTGTAGTTTTAATAAGTAACTTGATAAATATGAGAGCATTGCTTTAGTCAAAAACTTATTGCATCTTATATTTACTTTCAAGATTTTTAAAAATCGAATCAAGTTATTGTAACACTTTAAATTGGGGTCATTTTAAAATCTACAAATATGTATTTAGTATCATTACAATCTAAATTTACCCACGTTTAGTGTAATGAGGCTCTAATTTCAAATTCCTATCGCATTTTAAAGTGATAAATTAAAAATATAACGACAGTAAATAATAATTGTTTAGATAAGTTATGAACACAATTATCTAAATTGCATTTCTCTAGTTATATACACTAAGCAAGAAAAAATTGCCAACTCAACTCAATTGTTTTTTAAATTCAATATTAACTTATTTAAAAAGATGCAATTTTTAAAATTTTTGATCAATTTTGTAAAATACGATATCAATTTTTTTTAAGACGATTTTTATTCATTTACTAGCAATACCTGCCCATTTCGCCGGCCTTATGTATGCATATATATTAAAATTTCACAATCTCATGCTTATTTCTAATATAATCATATGAACATAAAATATATATTTTAGTTAAAAATAATTTAATTTAAATGGCATCTGCTTTATTGGTTCGTGTCTCTTTATTTCAAAACTTCCATCATTGAATGTATTTCTATGATGGATGTATTACATATATGACCTATATTAGCAATAATAAATTCTCTGATATATAAGTTTATCATTTTATGAGTATTCATTTAATGCTTCGCTATAAACTACACCACGTGTCTTTCATAACCATATACATATACTTTTGTGTTTTAATCTCGCTCTAGATAAGGATATATAATTTTCATTATTTGGAATAAGAGATACGCAGCGAATAAATGCATTCTCTCACTTTCGTCATCTGATTAATAGAGTAACTTTTATAATTTTTTTTTACAACTTGTGATTTTATAACTTTTTTTTATACTTTTACAACTTTTTTTTAAATCTTGTACCATTAATATAGTAACTTTTATATCTTATTTTACAACATAGTTATTCGCCATCTGGTACCATTATAATGTTTAGGTGGATTTAAATTTCGCATTAAATTTATAGGAGCACCATTTTTAATTTAATTGTATGTGATCAAAGTTACATTTTAGGATGTTTAGATTTTGATAACATTCTAACAATCGTAGAAAATACAACATGCATGGTTTTATTTTCATTGAAAAAACCTGTTATAAAATTTTTGATTCTGGAATTTGTCAGAGCCTAAAATTCATGTTTTGAGCACATAGCAGGGAATTAAAAAAAAAATGGCGAGTAATTCAATACAGCTAGAATAAGTAAGTCAATATTTGAAGGAAAATATTACAGGAATTCAAATGATGCCAAAAAAAAAAAAACAAGCTACATAAAAATTAAATTTAAAAAAAGTTACCAAATGGGGTGGAGTAGTATCTAAACTTCAGCAAAGATTAGTCAGGATAACCTGGTAAACAGCATAACTAAAGCACTTGGAGAATATTTTTCAAAGCTTATCTTGAAGCTCATCTACCGAATTATTACAATTGAGATTTGATTTGGTTGTGTGATGTCAGATTGTGTGATTAGTGGCACTCAAGTTCCCATCGCTGTTCAGGACATATTCAAAAAGCGTATGCATTGGGGTTCAATTTAACGTAGGATTCATTTTCTGAAGACAATTCTACACCAGATCAGTTTGCTTGGTTTGGTTTGTCGCCCTACGGTCATCTTGTGCACACTTTGGGATAAACAGACCGGGACCTACAGTTTAACGTGGACTCCGGACCACTCACAAACATCCATGCTGCCAGGATTCGAACCTGAAGCCTGGGATTCCAAAGACCAGAGCGCTAGCAACTTGACCACCAGGCCGCTTTACAATTGAGGAGTTGAACATATATCTTGTCTAATCCACAAAGGGATTGAAAGATTGAGGTAATCTCTAGTAAAAAAGCATAGAATGCTTTGTTAAGATAGTCCATATTAGAATTATTATCAGCCTTGAATAACAGTTTAATTGTGAAAGTTTAGTTAGGCTGATTCCGTCTAATAGGTCCCTATTAGATGGAACCAGCCTAACTAAATGACAAGCGATGGATTTGTGTGAGGAACACTTATCCCCTAGCAACATACTGGCAAAGGAGAGGTTCGAGTTGGTCATTCGTAACATGAAGGTCCGAGTTTTAGGTGGGATTGTTTTAACCTTGGGACATCCCTTCCAAGAGGAAACGTGCACTAGTTCCCAGCAATTAATACAGCATGGATTTTCAAGTTTCTGCTGTTGCATGCAATCTTTAAGATAATGTTCCCCACATCATTTTAAACAGCTTTTTTTATAACTACAAGTCTGACTTATGAAAAAAGTTGGAGGATAAACATTGAATTGCACCTGGTCGGCGATTAATATTTATTGAAAATGACCGTTTTTTTAAATATTTTATTATTTTTTAAATTAATTGTTAATTAATTGATTTGCAAATCAAATGCAATCATTCCTCTTTATCTATGTCGACTACTAATGAGTTTATCTGACGAATGCATAATATAATAAGACGTGATGTGATGAAGGGCTACTGTATTTCACAAATAAATAAACTTAAAATTTAAGAAAATAAATTTAATTATATAAAATCTAAAGAATATATATATATATAGATAAGTGCACTATATAAATAAAAATTCCGGAATTTTTAAGAACTGTTGCAGAAGTTTCAAAATAATTTTTTTTTTAAATCTAGTCAAAAAACTGAAGGTAAAAATGTAAAAAATATCTTCAATAAGATAATAATTTTACTTCTACATTTTTATGTCTACGAAAGCTAATAAAAACAGCCAATAAAAAAAAAACCATTCACCTTCTAAGTGTTTTTATGATCCATGACTTTCATAAAGGCAAATGTTGGTTTCATGGATTTATTCTCCTAGAGATATGAATTGAAAACATTTGCCATGCTTCATATTTTTCATATCTGGAAAAAAAGAAAGAAAAGATAAGAAAAAAAGAAAGAAAAAAACCCCGAATATTAGATGACAGAAAGAAAATCACATAAAAGAATTTAATATGTAAAGGAATATGAGATCTTTTCATATTTACTGTACGAAATAATAAATTAATTTGGATGCATGATCTAATTATTACAGTTAATTAGCTCAAAAAATTATTACAAATTATTAAAAAATTAGCTTGTCCCATCATGATTTAATATTTTTATTTTAGTTTTTAATGTCAATTAAATTCACAAATTTTTGATTTTTAAAAATTATAGTTTTGAAAATAATTCTAATAAAAGTAAATTTAAATGCTATCAAATGTCACCGGAGTGATATATATCATCCAGTCCTACGATCCTAATAAGCTTTGAATCTTTTGGTTATGGCTGCTTTATAACTTTGCAAAAATACACTAAAATGCTTCTTCAGTAATCATACTTGAATCCAATGAAACATGTATATTTGATAAGAATATGAAAGTAGAGTAAAAACATGACATTTCCTCAATGCAGCAGCTAAAACCTGTAATACATGAAAATTAGAACAAAATATACCTCGAGCTTATACCAAATTGAATAGAATTTATATTAAAACAATTAAAAGATGTTCTTAAAATTCCTTAATATCCAATTAAATAATGAAAATTGTTTGATAAATAGTTCCGAATTTCTTATTCGATTTAATTAACCTTATGTGAAAATTGGTAAAATAGCATTGGAATTTGCCGTCAAAAATTCTTTTCGCCAAAGTCCGCCAAGTAACGGGTTGCAACGGTAAGTGAAGTGAATTGTAAAAGATACACGAAACCCGCGTTACTACATCTGGCGACTTATCACTCAGTTGGCGCCACAAAAAAGTCACCATATCCCAACGGTCCCTACTTTGCGATTTGATCAAAATGATATATATATGCAATAATTTTCCTTATTTTCTTTAGTAATTTTTTTATCTAATAATTGCTTACCTTATAATGAGATGTTCGGATGAAAACCTTTATGAAGTACTGTACATGGATGTATTCTTATTACTTTTAAATATATAAAAACAGTATTTAAAAGGTGCAGTAAATATTTGTCGGAATATTTACGATTATTGTAGACCTCCTTTTTAACAAAATTATCTTAAACGTATTTATCAAACGGATAGAATAAAAATAATAAAGAATTAAATTTTAATTAATAAATTTATTTATATTGACAGATAACGATCTGATATCATTATATTTCAAGATAAATCTAAATATTAATACATCTTAGTTGTCTCAATAAACTCAAACTATTATTTCAAATTCTTTAAATTTCAATGTATTTCAAAATTTTCTATAGCAAATTTAAACTGATTATAAATTAATCAAAATTAAAATGATTTTTGATTTCTCATAAGAAAATAAAATGTTTACTTACTATAATTTTAAAAAAAATGTTATTCATTATTCTTCAAGTGTATATCAATATGATGAAATAATTCCTATGTATACAACTTTTTAAATTATTTTTGAAACTCGGATAAAAGTAGAACACCAATTATTTTTGAATTCAAATTTACCTTTTAAATTTTACATTTTTTTACGTCATAGATTCAAATGTAATGTCTTAATTTTTCAAATTACAGGTACTTTATATTAATAACATGACTTATAGAATATTTTTTTTCCAGGTAAAAACTGGTACGTGCAGATAAGCGACTTGATTTTGTAATAAGTGGCTCGCATTGTTAATTTTGATATCTAATAAGAGAATTCTAAAAATAATTTACGCAGCTTAGAAGTGCAAATGACTTTTAAGTGTTTTTTTTTATTTTCGTTATTGACAAATAATGGAACAAAATAATTTAATATTAATTATTCAAAAATTTGTATTTCCGGAACTATAAAAATTGCTAAATATTTTAGTCAATAGTGAAATTTTTATTTTTCTGTAACTTTAAAATTTGTAACATTTTATTATAATGTTTTATAGCATTGGTAAAAATATATTTTTCTTTTACTTGCTAGTATGCTCATAGTTTAAGAAAATTACAGCATTTTCTTTCTCTCTTTTATTAATTTAAACATTTTGTTTGGGTTTCGATATACATCGTGTCCTAATTTACACCATGAACAACTCACAGACCGATGAGGAATTTCGGAATATTGACTTCTGAAAGGACATTTAGGAATAACTGCCTCTTATTTGTGTCGAATGTGAGAAACTCCAAAAATTCTCACCAAGCAGCCTGATTATCGATGGAAGGTATACTCGCTGTCTAAGTCTGTGTTGAATCTTCTTATTTCTGAAAACAGTGGTTATAATGGACGCTGTCAGTGGATCCAAACTTGAGCCCTTTAGCAAGCTAGGTAGTGGCTTAATAGATAATGTTTATTATCCATTAAATATATGGATTTTGTTTCGGAAGTAGGCCTTTTCATGAAATCACTAAAATCTAATTTTTCTGAATTTTTAGAATTTTTTAAAGTTTTTAACGACTTTTTTTATGTAAAATAATTATTTATATTTTCTTTGTAGTAGCTACGAATCAGCTTTGCATTTTAAGTTTTTAAAGTCATTAATCAGATATTAAATTTGAAAATGATAGTTGTAATAATATAGATGTTTTTAAATTACTCAAAACATCTAGTTAAAATAAAACTCAAACAAAATGATTGAGTAATTATTAAATAATTTTGTGTGCAACCTATATATGCAGGCTCAGCCGATTAAAAAAAATTTTTTTGTTTTTATTTTTTAAATACTTTGCATTTTCTACTCATTTCGAATTGTATTTATTTTTATTTATTTCATTTTAGTTTTTCATTAGTTAGTTATTTTATCTTTTTTTCTTAGTTTGCATTTGATGTTTTTTCTATTTATTATTTTTCATTATTTCATACTTTTTTATTTATTTATTTTTATTGTTTTTGCTTGAAACAATATATTATTTATAGAAAATGAGGAACTTCAGGCCATATTTGAACACAAACACATATCCAGGAAGAAAAAAACGGTACACATTTTAATAAAGTGACCGTTTTGAGGATTATATTATAATTTTGCCTTTACTTATGTTGGTAATTAATTATATTTATTTAATTTTCATAGTTATTTTTGCGAATTTATTAAAATACCTTTTTTTATATGTAATATATATTTTTATATATAATATGAGAAAAGCAGATTGCTGATTTTAATTAAATACGAGTAAATAAATGCACTAATTCTAAATTATTAACATCGTTATATTATTTTTCAATTAAAAAGGCGCTGTTGCAAGAGCATGAAACACATTCTATGTCTATTTTTTTATATACGAATGAAACATATGCAATGTCTGTTTTGTTTTATATATGAATGAAACATATTCTATGTCGTATTGTTTTTGTATGTGAAATACAAAATTACGATTTTTTTCATTAATATATTTTTTCTAATATATTTTCATCGAATTTTTTTCCTTCAAATTAAAATTGGGAAAAAAATGGACATTATAATGGGAATAAGTTTAATTTATCTATCTCAAGTGAGGTACGAATTTAAATAATTTAAATAAAGTGAAGTACGAGTAAAATCAATACTTGGGTGTGTTTGTTTTACAAAAAAATCTAAAAATACACCGCTTAGACAGTTAAAATATGCTTCATATGTTCTATGTTGAATGTGTATAGCAGGAAATTCGTTGGCTTTCAGTCAAAATCATAATCACTCTTACTTCCTCTTCAACTGCATATCACAATTAAGGTCAGCACTTGAAAAATAAATACTCGTTCTAATTATTTAGAACAAGAAATAAAATTTTATCCCTGTTTATTTTTCAATAAAATTATTTTATTGCGTATAAAATGTTTCGTATCTAAGAATAAATACTCATTTTTATCTATTGTTATAAATTTTTGAAAGAAAATATCCCAATTTTTGTTTAGAAAATTCGATAAAGTTCTAGTGCTTCAAGATATCTAATCTAAAAGTTTTGGCACGAACAAAGAAGAGTGTGGAAGTACTTTTTCTCGAAAATATAATCGTTATTCTATTTATAACTGCTAAAAAATTTTTCTAAGTATTTTATTATGTTTTTATTTCATTTTATTTGCATGTTTTATTGCATTATTTTATTTACTTATTCCATTATCAGACGATAAGGAATAACCAAAATTTATGAATTCGCGATAGTAAGATTTTATTATACTATCTAATAATTTTTAAACTTATCTTTTATTTTTATTTATGTAAAACTCACAAATAAATTATTTTTATTAGATATATCTTTGATCTAATGAAAATGTTGAAATACTGAAATTGAATTGAATTTAGATAGTCGTAAAAAAATTATACACTAATACCTAAAAATTATTATAAATATCAAAGGTCTGCTATAGTTTTGTAAATGGAGAAGGAACAAGTATTAATCAGTTAAAGAACATGAGAGTTGCGAATAGAAAAAGCACTACTTTTATAAAAGATTTTCCCCGAACTTACTAGACAAAGTTTACATTGGATTAGTTTACGTCTTCCATTTCTTCGTAATTCATCTTGACAAAAATCGATAACCAATCAATTTCCATTGCATTGTTTTTTTTTTATTATTGAATACAATTTCAAGGACTTCTGAAGGAGTTTTGCTAATTTAAGTACAAAAGAATTTTTTTATTAAATGCATAATTTTTACAAATATAGAATAAACATATTTTATACTATTATACTATTATACTACATATTATAATGGCAATAAGTATAGTTGAATATTCTATTTTGTTTCATTAAAAAAACGTAAAGCTGAAGAAAATTGCTTATTAAATAATAATTTACCATTTCAACCGTCAGCCATTAAAATCAAAAGCTAAAACATAAATTAACTATTGATTATTGAAAAAATAGTAATATTTTCCAGGATATAAACTAACCATTTTTTATAAAACATTTAAAATAATTTAACATTTAAATTTTTTATAAAACATTTAAAATAATTTAGCATTTCAATTTTTTTATAAAACATTTAAAATAATTTAGCATTTAAATATTTTATAAAACATTAAAAATAAACATTCTTTATTAACCACATTTTAATTTATATACCTGCTGATATGCGTTTAAACAATTATGCATTAACTTGTAATAAAAAAATTAATTAAATTGAATTAATTAAAACTTTTAATAAAAATAGATAAATATAATTGAACAATTATTGAATTCCATTCTAAACAAGTAATAAATATATATATATAAAAAAAATTAAAGTCAATTCCTACTTTTTTTTTCACTATATTGCAGAAAATCCTTTATGAATAATTTTCATTCATTTCTTAAGTTTATCTGGCGCCATCTATTGGTAGATATATACAACTTAAAATTAAAAGAAACTAAAATTAATTAATTAAATTTAGTGAATGAATTAATGTTTGAAAAAACTGTGTTAACATCAAGTGTCATCCACTGCAAGTTTAAAAAAAAGTATTTGAACTTAAATGGATGAATAAATAGTATTTTATGAACGATTGAAAATTTAAACAAGATATATATAGGGAGAGTGTGAGCCAATAGAAGGAATTGAAAAATAAAATGAGCTTCATTAGAACAAAAAACTCTAAAAAATATTATTTTTGGATTTTTATTTTTTAGTAAAATTTAAACAATATAACTTTTATCTAAATACATTATATAAACATTCTGTAGAAGATCTCCGCATAAATTTTCATTTTCAATAAAAAAATTTTAATTAAAAAAATTATTAAAATAATCAAAATTTTTATTTCCAATAAAAAAAATGAATTAAAATGGCTAGAAGTAGATTCGATTCAAACTTTTTTTAAAAAGACTGTAATTTAAATTTTATTATTAAAAAATTTAAAAAATACAGGTAAATTTTAATAATAGAAAAATATTAAATTTTAATAAAGTGTTCATTTAGAATTAAAAAAGTAGACAAAGTAAGCATTTTTTATAATTATTTAAAAATCTTGAATATTTTAATCAGATTTTTCTTGAACAAATAAGTAAGTATTGTATTAAAAGATCGTTGTATATTTTTTTAATGTTTGATGTTTTTCTTTTGTTTTTTTAGATTTATTAATTTAAACACTTTTTTTTTATTTTAAATCAACGTAAACTAATTGGTATACTGTAGTGTGCAGATTGGGAAACCCGATTGTAATTGGGTGTGGTTGGGTTGAGATACAGATTGGAGAACTCACACGCACAAACCACAATTACTGCTTTATTTACATACGCACAAACACCATACATATACAATTAGGCATGCAATATTTAACACATTTAAAGATATATAATCATAGATTCCACTTTTAAGCCGAAAACACGATATTCAGGTATGCGCAGAAAGCGCGAAATTTACTTCCTTTCCGGGTGAGTTTGTAGGCCAACTGGCCATTTCTCCTGAAGGCAACGGGCGGCGTTCCTGCCAATGCGTTGGAGGAAGCATGGTTACAAAACAAAATTTTATGAGTTTACTCAGGTAACAAAGCAATTAAGTATTAATTCTAAATAAAGATTGAAGATAAGTAAGACATTAAAGAAAATATATTTTAATAATTTGCATTATTTTATTATTATCATTATTATTTCTCCGCAACTAAAATTTTTCTCAAGAATAAAAAAACAGTCATATTTTAAATTTACATAAAAAATATATTTGCCTATATCTGTCTTTATAAGCCCATTTGGATTACATTAAAATAACATATATTTATATAATAATTAATGTTGTTGTGTCTAATCCTCAGTGTCCTGCATTGCGGGACGGACATCTCATGAGTACATACATCCCGGACATACTCATGGATAGAGAGAAAGAGGCAGCTTCTGTTGTGAGGAAGCACCTGTAGGTAGAAGGTTCTGAGTCGCTGATGAAGGAGGGAAGTACCTTCCAGGAGGACTTTTAACGGGAACTAACCCGCATTTACGTATCGTATGGGAGAAAACATGGAAAATTCCCACCAGGTAGTCCGACCCATGAGGCAAGATGCTGTGCATCATAAATACCATTATGGTTCCTCGTTTTTTGAAACAGTTTCTACAACAAAGCAGCAAGTGTATTGAACCTCAGCCCTAATGCTCACTAGCGGCGCACGTTGCCACTAAACTATGAATCGGAGAATAATAATTAATTTAGTATAAATATAAAATATTTTTAATTTATTATAACAGTTAACTTCAATAAGGTTTTAAAATTTGTCTAATTTTTGCTAGAATCAACTACTAAAAAATATTTGTTCGAACCATGGAAGTTTCAAGAATTCTTTTTTATAGTTTTCTATTGTGATAGAGCACCCGCAGGTAGAAGTCTGACTTGGCTCCGTGATGCTGAAGAAGGAGGGCAATGCCTTCCTTAGCGAGAACTACTTTGTATTTGCGTATCGTATGAGAGTAAAACCGGAAAACTCCCACCAGGTAGTACAACTAACGAGGCAAGATGCTGAACATCCCAAACGTCATCGAGTCTCCTCGTTTTTTGAAACAGTGTCTACAACAAAGCCGCCAGCGGATTGAACCTCAGCCATAATGCTCATCAGTGGCTCTTGTTGCCACTGAGCCACGAGTCAGGTTAACATGTGTTATGTATTGATAATATCTCAATTATAAAATACCAATAATGTGGTGGATAAAGATAGTCATATATATATATATATATAGGTATATATATATATACATATAATGTAATATTGTTCGCCCTTTATATAACACGCATGATGGACGGGATAGAAACAAACACACACACATATATATGTGTATATATCTATATAACCTACTGTATTATATGAAGGTGTTACTTCCATTGTTAGATGGCATTTGTTTTGTTGAATCTACACTCACATCAGTAACAAAGATAAATATGAATAATTGAGTTTAACCATTAAAAAAAAAAAATGCTGTAAGGAAAATTTATATGTATAAAACATGGGTAATATTTTCATAAAAGCAAATAAATTTTTTTTTTCTAACTGAACATGATATTATTAAAAATATATTTAATCATGATTGTTTCTCAATGGTAAAAACCCCATAAAAGCTAACTTCATAAATTGTGCTATTTTTCATTAAATACAGTTTGTCATAAAGGAAGATAATTTTTCTGTAGAACAGGATCTTGTCGCAATTTTTCCTTGCGACAACTTTCCTTTTCCTAATTGCGAAGTAAGGTAAACTTTTTTCCGTCAAAAAATAAAATTTGGTTAAACAACCAACAATCAACTACAGTTGGTATACCAATAATTCAACTAATATTAAAAACACACTCTAATGTAATTCAATTAAATAACATTACAATATACATATTTAACAGGAAATAAAAATAGTCCCCCTTAATAATTTCTTTATAGTTACAAAAACTGCAAATTCATTGCATCAAATTATTTTGTAAATAACTTTACAATACTATTTAATAGGGAAAAAAACAATCATTATTTACATTTATCAAAACAAATTATTTTGCAACTACTAATAGTGTATTTTATGAAATCTTTTTTAGTTTCATATAGTACTGAATTTCACCTATGAGTTGATGTCATTGTTGTGATTTATTACATTAAGATTTTTATCTCATATTAAGAAAATTGCAAAATTTCCCATCATATATATTTATTCATTTTTCAAGAAAAAACACTTCGTCATAGTGATAATTTGACAAATCTTTAGAAAAATTGAAAATAACATCATTATCTGATAACTATATAGAAATTGTAAGAATAATTTTTAGGCTTCGATAAATAGATAGAACATGGAAAATATTCTGACGTTTATTCACAAAATTTCGCAATTGTATATTTGACACACGTGAGAAATGAGTTTGACATTTTTAATCTATTGATTCATCTATAAAATAGATTATTTTTTAAAAGTATGTACTGCATTAGAAGAAAAATATATAATACTAGAGGACCCGGCCACGCGTTGCTGTGGCTTTCTTGTATTTCGTTCAATTATTAGATACTATAATTGGTATTGTTAAGGAAGTGATTGGTAAAGAATGATGAAAAGATCAAATTAAGCTTCAACGAATAGAAAATGTTTAATTTTTATTAATTTAATGAATGAGGTAGATAATGCTGATTTTTAACACTGTTTTATAATTATTTTACCTAATTTAATTTTTAATAATCATTACTTTCATTTAACTAAGAACTAAGCGATGAACAATATTTCTTGTTAGTCTGTCTTTCGTCAAAATAAATAAATTCGATGGTTTTCGAACACGTGAGCATGCAACATACAGCTGCCCATGGGAGAAACACGGATTCTGAGGTTAGATTTTTTTGGTGGTCTTTTACTGAAATTGATAATTGAAAAAATACAATACAATTAAAATAAAATCGGGATATAATAAGAAAAGACTTTAAAAAAAATTCACAATAAAATACAAATGCAAACGATCGTTAAGATGCACGAACACCTTCGAAGGAATTTTTTTGAAATTTTTTATCTTTGTACACATTTTTGGATTGAATGTATCTAAAAACTAATCATTTCACATAAAAAAATTTCATCATTATTTTTTTAAATTTTTATAAGCTAAAATAAGGGTAAAAATGGCCAAAAATTGATACTGTTACAAAACCTGAAATCAAATCAATATTTTTTAAATTTCTGAGTTTGTATTTGTTTGTACTAATATTTTACAGTGAATAGACCTTTGGTAAATTTATATCTTTATTATTTATTATTTTGTGCTAGTTTAAATGCTGTCAACACAAAATTCTTCCAAAATTTGCATGTAATTCCAAGTTTAACAATTAAAATAAAAAATATTTATGTAGCTATAATCATTTCCCTGTAAATATTTATGAAAAACATAAATACAAAGTTTTGTAGCATTTGGATCAAAATTACTTGTGTTATGGTGTTTCACATGAAAACAAAAAGCATAAAAATTCATTCTGAGAAAAAGCTAAAAACAACTTTTAATTAGATATATTACTTTTAAAAGTGTTGTAAATATATTAGAATGCCATTGAATGAATATATTAGAATGCCATTATCAATTATCATAGTCTTATTTATTAAAAAATATAGTTTTATTTTTCCTTAAAGCTGTAAATATTTTCTGAGCTTTATTTTGAAAAAGTTAAAATTTGCTCAACAAAATGTTTTTTTTTACAATTTCCTGCTATTTGCAAAGGCTTTTTAAAATGAAATGACCTGAATTTAAAATATTTAGCCTTTTTGCAAGTGTTTTGATTAAATATATTCAAAACCTTTGAATTTCACATAAAAATATCAACTTTAACTATTTTTTATACAATTTATTCTTTAAAATATGGATAAACATTGCAAAAATGTGATATTGTTGCAAAACTTTATAACTCAAAAATAAATAACACACAAATAGATTTTTCCTTTGCAAGTATTTTTATGCTGGGAATATCCTTATGTAGGTAATATACTGTTTTCAAATTTATATCTCAATTATTTATACATTTTTGTATGCTTAAAGTTTGTCGACACAAACTTTTTTTTACAAATTTACAAAAATTCTTAGCTTAAAAACTAAAATAAAAATAATTTATGGATTTAGGTTAATTTCCATGTTCTATTCCTTTCATACATTTGAAGAAAAATTTTACATGAAGTTTCAAAGCATTTAGAAAAGAAATATTTTTATTATGATGTTTTAAATGAATACAAAATGCATAAAAATTCAAATAAGAAATAATTAAAACCAACTTTTAAATGTAAATAAAAAAAAATGTACATACATAAAAATGTTATTGAGCTTTAAATTCTCCTTTATTAATATAAACACTTATTTATTTGTTTTGTTTTCTTTAAATAACTTCCAACTTAAAAGTACCATTTATCAATTTTTCTTTGCCAATATTCAAATCACTCAAATTTATAACTCAAATTCTTTGTTTTTCAAATAACAAAAGTTTTTCAAATAAAATGTCCTTGATTTTCAACTTGCAACTATTATAATACCTTTTATAAAATTTTAATGTTATCATCATATCAAATAATTGCAGAGTTTACTTCATTTTCACACTTTTCAAAAAATCCTTAAAATTCATCATCTTTCTTTAAAATTATATTGTCTATATTATATTATCTTGTTAGATCACATTTCATTTTAGAATTCTTAATCAAATACAACACATGTTGACAAACTTTAAGTATAGAAAAGTTCAATGTTTTGATTCATAACTTTTCATTCAATATATTTTATTCCAATTCAAATTTAGAAAATGTGTTTTTTCTTCTTCACAAAAAATATTTTATTATTTTATGATGAAAGAAATCACAAAACAAATGGAAAAGTTAATGAGCTTTAAGTTCTCCTTTATTAATATAAACACTTATTTATTTGTTTTGTTTTCTTTAAATAACTTCCAACTTAAAAGTACCATTTATCAATTTTTCTTCGACAATATACAAATCACTCAAATTTATAACTCAAATTCTTTGTTTTTCAAATAACAAAAGTTTTTTTTAAAAAAATGTCCTTGATTTTCAACTTTCAACTATTATAATACCTTTTATAAAATTTTAATGTTATCCTTATATCAAATAATTGCAGAGTTTACTTCATTTTCACACTTTTCAAAAAATCCTTAAAATTCATCACATTTCTTTAAAATTATATTGTCTATATTATACTATCTTGCTGATCACATTTCATTTTAGAATTCTTAATCAAATAAAACACATGTTGACAAACTTTAAGCATAGAAAAGTTCAATTTTTTGATTCACAACTTTTCATTCCATATATTTTATTCCAATTCAAATTCAAACTTAGAAAATAAAAAAAAGTATTGATAATCAAATCAGGTAGTACTTACATACATTTGATTTATTTCGCATAGAAATAATATAAATTTCATACAATATAATTTTCACAAAATTTAAAGTAGTACATAAAACAATAATATTCAGAACATGAGAATTTTACGGTTATGTAGTACAGGCATCGAGACACGGCGCCATCTAAAAATAGTCATTATATTGTTCGAAAAATGAAGCTACGAATTCCTCTAATTGTAGTATTGCAACCCTAAAGAAATTGGCGGAAAATTGGCGAAAATTCAGGGTTGCAAGATTGGCGCCTTCCTCAATGGTAGATTTTAACCGATTTTGCAATTAAATACGAAAAAAATCTGAATAAAAACTATCCTATTTCTCAAGTTGGAACAAAACACACATTTAAAAAAAAAAAAAAGTTAAAATCGGATGGTTAGTTTCGGAGTTCATCGCGGACAAACATCGTGACACGGGAATTATATATAATAGATAATATTTTTTAATGTGTTACAAACAGAGATTATTAATCATTGTTAGATTTTAGTTAACATACTTTATTTTAACAAGTTTTGCTGAGGAAAAAAAAAATCAGTAAAGCTGAAGAATTAGAATCAAGAAAAATCCAAGAAAAAGAACCTAATGTGTATTTTATAATATCAACGCAATCTGTCATATCTTTACGCGATTAGACCTATTTCATTTTCACAATATTCTCTCTAACATGTAACTAAAATACTATCATAAAAATAAATTAAAAAATGAATAAATAAAATTCTAAACTCGAACAATAGATAAATAAATAAATACAACTATCAAGTGACCGAAATGTTAAATATAATTGGAGTTAAAAAACAACGCAACGGCGTCTGCCAGTGTTGAATTTAACTGGAATTAAAATTAATGCAATTCCAAATGCTCCAACCTTTCTGTAATTCAACCCTTTTAGTGGTTAATTTTAACTGCAGATAAATTAACTGCTAATATCAACACCCTTTACATAAGAGTTGAATTTAAAGTTAACGATACTCCTAACGCCACCTACAACCAAAGCATTGTACCGCTGTTGTGCTCCAACCTTTCTGTAGTTCAATCCTTTTAGTGGTTAATTTTAACTGCAGATACATTTAACTGCTAATATCAATTTCTTCAACGCTTTCATAAGCGTTGAATTTTAAGTGAACGATACTCCTAACAGCACCTAGAAGCAAAACATTGTAGCTGGCTTTAAAATTAATACCACTTAGTGGTCGAGAACGAATACCATTGTTAAAATTAACCGTTAATTATTGCCTTATTCAACTGGAGTTTATCGTTAATTCTAGTCAAGGTAGTTCAATAAGCAGTCTCGTTAATATAAGAATGAACTTTATGATAATCACCATTTTTTAAAAATAAATTAACTAGCATGTAGTTACTTTTGTGTTATTGAAAAAAATTATTATAAATTTAAAATGTTTAACTATTAAAAGGAACTGTATTTAGAGGTTTGTTAGTTTAATGGATTTTTTCATTAAAAATTATGTTCATTAAATTTTTTTCACTGTTTTTTTTCCAAATTTAATTTTTATGAATCTGAAATTTAAACTCAGTTTTTATTTAAGATAAAAAAAATAAAAAAAATGCAATTTTTCATTCAATGACTAATAATAAAATTTAAAATAAAATTTTAGAAATCAAAATAAATACACTATTTAAATAGAAAAAAAAATCGAAAATGTATTTTGTTAGGCATAAAAAGAATTACAACTCATGATTGTAACTTCCCAACATTTTAATTTCAAAAGAAATTCAATTTTTTTAAACCTATTCTTCAGTTAGTTTAATTTTATCTTTTTGAGAGAAATCAAATCATGTTATATTTTTTTTTAAATTTCTTTCTATTTTAATTTTAATTTTAATAAGAACTTTGTTTAAAATTTTTTTATCTGTTATATTTTTAAAGATGCCCTCTTTAAAATAGCCAGTAAATTAATTCCATAATTATAATTAAATTTTTTAAAACATTGGTCTTTGAAAAATTTAAAATTAAAATATATATCATTATAAATTAACTTAAAATATATATAACTATGATTCAAAAACAAATAAGACTAAAAAATTAAAGATCTGTTTTAAACGAATTTAATGTGTTAATTCAATGCAAAATTCACCATTAATTTTATGAATGCAAATATCTTTGCAGAATACTATATACTTGCATTTAATATATGCTTTTAAAAATGTATGTATTATTTTGTAAAATACATAATTTTTTATTTTATATTTTGTTTTTGCCTTGAATATTTGCATTTGAAGAATAGATTTTTTTCTTTTTTTGGTATTATTTTATTTGTAAATTAATTTATTCTCATTTAATATGTTTTTTTTCTTTTAGTAATTTTTCAAGCTTTTTTTTTTTTTACTTCAATAATAAACAAGTGAACATGTAAAATATTTCTCAATTTAAAAAAATGAATTAACACCTTAAAAATTTATTAGTTGCAAAACAGTTATTTGTTAATCTATGTCAAGTGACGAAAATATTTTGTTAAATATTATTTGTTTCAGATATATCTATCAAATTTTAAATGTATAATTTTGAAAACTGCCTGTCATGCCAATTTTTGCTAAATAACTTATTCCTTGAATATTATTTTGAATTAATGTTTATCATATTTTAAATGTTTAATTTTGAAAAATGCCTGTCATGTTATTTTTTCTATACAATTTATTTCTTAAATATTATTTTGAATTAATGTTGCTCATATTTTAAATGTGTAATTTAGAAAAATGCCTGTCATGCCATTTTGATTTTAAAAATTTTGATTTTCTAAATAAATTACTTCTCGAATATTATTTTCAATTAATGTTTTAGAAAGTATTTCATTCTGTTTAGCATTTATTTTAAAATCTTCTGTGCTGTATACAGAATGATTATAATTAAAGTCCCACTTTCAAAATGCTGTAAAAAAAGGACCACTCGTCATAATGAGTTCAAATTTGAACTGAAGAAGAGGGAAACGGTATGGCATCAAAAAAAAAAATAATAATAATAATAATAATAAAAAATAGGTTCACCGATTTTTTCCATCCAATTTGGTATGACCTTTCCATGGTATATGGGCTTTCCACTAACAGTATCTCAACTATTGAACAACTTGAAAGTCATTTTTTTGCGTCAAAAAAAACCGAAACAATCAATCGCGTTGAACACTACAGTTGGTTTAATGTGCAACTCATGCCAAATGCGTTGTAATTTCGATTCAAAATATCACTGGCAGCCCAATTCCCTTTCTTTATGCCGCTTCTAGCGCCATCTATTAATACACTTTGGAACTTTTTTTGATGCCGTACCGTTTCCCCATTCTTCAAGTATCTTCAGTTCAAATTTGAACTCATTGTGACGAGTGGTTCTTTTTTTACAACATTTTAAAAGTCGGACTTTAATTATAATCATTCTGTATATATATACTAGAACATAAAATCCGGTTTTGTGTGGCTTCAGAAAATAAAATTAATTAACTCTTTTATTTAGATTCATGTCTGTTCAAGACATCTTCACTTTCTTCAATTCTAGCACTGATCATTCTCGACCTACTAAATTCACTCCGATTTACTAATTGTTTTTCTCACATTTTCTATAGATCTACGTGCCATTTTTCGTTTAGAGTCATTTCAGATCTTACTGAATAGTTTTCTTTTCTTAGGCGGCGTTACAAATTTAACAACAAAAATCAGTGTGTAGTTCAACAAACAAAAATATTTTCCACAACCCAAAATAATAGCCATATAAAATACTTTCTTTCTTCTGCATACTACATCTTCCCTCCTAAACTCACTTTTATAGCTATCAAATTGCGAACATTTGGATATGGGAAAGCGGGAATTACTTGAATTGAACTATGGCTACCTAAATGAATTGACAATATACTTCAAGCTGCAAGATTGGCGATTTCTTCAGGGGTAAAGGGGTCTTGATTGAATCAAAACATTTTTATTGGTAAAATGGCAATGCAATTTTTTTATTTATTAAACAAATTTTAGGTGGTTGCAATTCAGCTGATAGGAAATTTTATTTATTTATCTATTTTACGTCAGCCTGTCTATGAACAATAAAACAACCTCAAAAAATAACTCAGCCATGAAACATTCACCAACCAGGAAAAGTCCTTAAATTATATCGTCTAGGTAAACTAAACGATACAATTAGTTGTAATTTATTTATCTAAATTACTTAATTTATTTATATAATTTATTTATCTAATTCACTTAATTTATTTATATCATTTACTTATCTAATTTAATTAATTTTATTTATCTAATTATCGTAATTTACAGTATCTTGTAAACTAGGCTAAGTCGTCTAGGCTTTGTATTAGAAATATCCTCGTAAATTTGGGATAAATTTGGAATTTGTAGCCGTGCATAGATGAACACACACAAACTATGACACGAACTTTAAATATAAAGTATGACCATATATGTGTGTATATATATATATAGCCCATCTATACATATATTTCCTATGTCATATAGATATATTATTGTAGAACTTCTGGTATTATATATATTTAGGGCCAGAGGTTCTTCTGTTGTCAGTGGCCTGATGGCCAATTGGCCACTCTGACCTTTGGTCCACAGACTTCAGGTTCAAATCCTGGCGGTGGCATGGATGTTTGTAAGTGGTTTGGAATCCCCGTTAAACTGTCGGTCCCAGTTTAATTACCCCCAAAGTGGGCAAAAAATGACTGTAGAGCGACAAACCAAACCAATCACCAGCTATTTTGTTTAAGCATGATATAGCATCCTTTAGCGTATTGATCAAAGATTGGACTCTAAAAATGTCTCTTGAAATTTTATGGTCATCTACCTATATATTTCTCAAAGTCTCTCTCTCTCTCTCTGTGCGTGTGTGGCTTCCCATTTCGACTCTTCAGGAAATAAGACATGTTATTTGTCGATCTTCCACCTCGCCTAGAACGGTCGTTCTTTGCTTACTGCGTTGTATACCTGATCATATGTATACAGGATCTATATCCTGCGTTGGATCGATATTTATACGATCAGGATCCTGCGTTATATTGTTATATTTTGCATTCTTTAACTTTTTAAACTACTTTTTTATTCGAATCTCTATAAATAACTGAAAATATTCCGATCATTAACCTTGATTCAAATAGGTTATCATCAAACCGATCCTCAATGGAAATTACTGAATGTTTCGTAAATACATTTTTTCAGGGACGACTACAACAAATGCTCAATTTTGGTGAAATTACTTCTAGAAACACACCATCACTACTCTAAAGGATTAATGGAAAGATTAACTGGTATGCGAGTTGAACGGATGAATACGACCTGCTTTCAAGTCATAAGGATTCTGATGCAAATTATATAAAAATTTAATGCGCTATTGAAGAAATAATCTGTGAAGCCCTACTCTACTGCTTCTCCTGCTAGAGAAACTTCTACAGATAATTGAAGGTCAAACGAACAGGAAAAAAAAAATATTGCTGCATCAAAAAGATTTAAAAAAAAAAATGAAGATGCAATCGACCAGATTTCCTACCCCATCAATGTAAAACTTCCCTGGCCACAAATCCCACGGAATTGATGAGTGAATCTTCAATTTATTCGTCATAAGATTCTACTTCAGCGTTGCATCATTTGTAACTGAAATTAACAAGATGTACATCTCTGAGGAAAATATCACTGAAGATGCTCCTCCTAAAATAACAAATTGCACAGCAACTATCGTAGTGGATAACGTAATAAATGTCAAGAGTTATCTTGAGGAATTAAATCTGTCAAAATCTCAGGCATATTAATTGGTGAGAAATTAAAAATATTTCGCACTTCTATTGGAGCATATAGAACAATAAGAAGGTAAAAAAACCTGATAATTGCAAGATAAACATGAACTGCTTCCTGCTTCGGGAAAGCCATACTACAGGACACCCTAAGAATTTCCATTCCAACGACCTAAAATTTGAGTTAATTGAAAGTTGACTTTGTCACTCCGGCACAGAGCCGGCAATTGAAACATTCCACTTTTTCTAATGGTTCTGCTGAAAAACGATAACGACAAGCAGATCTTCAAATCAGACTCCTTTTCATACTTTCTGATAAAAGTGGAACCATTCAGAAAGAAAGTTGGACGTGCGCAATGTTTCATCTGCCAACAGCACTTTCTTCGCAGCAAATTCTGCACAAAAGATTCTGTATGTGTGAATCTTGCTGGTAGCACAAGTCCAAAGATAACACCTAAATATTTAAAAACTCTAGAAGGACCACCTAAATGCGCTCTGTGCAATGATATCTATACTACTAACAGTCTGCGGAACTCCGCCAACTTCATTTTTTCTCCTTCCTTATAGGGAACTATTGCGAAAAGCGCAAGAAACAAATGCAACTCAACAATGAGTCTCACTTTATCTCTACTGTTCCACTTGCCCTTCCAAATCAACCGACTACTTCCACTAGACCAGTTCTTTTACCGACCACTAGAACAGCCAGCTTTTTTCGCCAAAAATCTATAATTTCAGCTCTTATGTGCCAAAAAAGGAAAACCATATCAACTCCCACAAATTAGTACTGCAACTATGATCCCGCAATTACGGCAGTCTTTGGTGTACAAAAAGAACTAGCAGGTCTGACTTCAAAATTAACAAGTGTGCTAAATGGACCGCTAATGGTACCAGGAAAAAAATCAGTGAGTTTTAAAATTTCACCGAAGATCATAATCCATATTATTTCTATTCAAGAGACCCCTTTGCGTCCCAGTAACATCATAACCATTCAAAACTGCATTTATAGATCTATTGTTTCTTATCCCACTTTCTCGACAGCAACATCTAGATCAAGTCCGGTTATCTAGATCTAGATTTTCGGTTGTTATTAAACATTTTGAATTTGTGATTAATTTTTTCAATATGATTTTTATATTAAAATTCCGAATTCCATTTATACATTTGCTGGAAGTTTATTATTAATGATGTTTACCAACTTTTCTCTTTGATATCAAAGGGTTAACAAATTTTATTTTCTGAAGCCGGGCAATGCCTGGTTATATATATATATATATATATATTCATTGGCGAAACAGCTCCATGGTTGGTCAAGGCCGTCTGACTGCTGGCAGATTTTGAGACAGAAGTTTTCTTTTTACGGGGTAGGGTTGTCAGTCCAATGTTCTACAGTCATATTAGACTAGAATCTATGGTTTAAAGTGGATTCCGAACCACTATAAATATCCATGACACCGCCGGGACTCGAACCCGAAACCTGCGAACCGAACACTAATCAATTGGCCATCAGTCACTATATATATATATATATAATTAGTACCGAAACAATTTTAGAATGTGCATTTGAATATATCGCATATTTCCGTGTGTTTAAAACTTTTTCTTTTTCTAAAATGTAGATCGGGTTATATGCGAATCCACTAAACTTGAAAAAAATAAAATGCAGGTATTTTTCCATTAGCCAAGAATAAGCAAATATATATATATATATATTATAAATAATGTTAAATAAGAAATACTTTCATCAATGTTGAATAATGAGGGGCCTGAATGGCTAGCGCTCTGGCGCTCGGTACGACAGGTTTCGGGTTCGAATCCCGGCGGTGCCATGGATGTGTGTAGTGGTTCGGAAACCACTTTAAACCGTAGGTCCCGGTCCTAATAGGATCGTAGAGCGTTGCGGGGGCATTGTTATTCCGCGTCCGTATCTTCAAGTTACACGCGCCCCCTGGGTAATGCAAAGTGAGTAACGTATGTGCAGCGCTTGCCTTAAGGCATCCAAGACCAAGCTGTCTAAGTGTTTGCCAGCTGCATTCGAAAAAAAATGTTGAGTAATGAATTTCTGAATCATAGCAGGGAATATAAGTGTTGTATAAAAAAACATTTTTTTTTATGCAATAGAACCTATATTTTTCTAAAATTTAATTCAAAAATTTTCCAAAAATTGATCAAATAAAAGTTTATGTTAAATTAAAGTATTTTTCTAATAAAATATACACCTCACAAAAGTTTTCACATACATGTGATTCTTACGTTAATTCCAAGAGAAAAAAAAGTAGAAAAACCATTTTAAATTACAACATTAAAACAAATTTATTTTATTTTATGCAATGCAGTCACATTTCAATTTGTCTCGCATCAAAATTATCTCCTCAATGTTTATTTTCAATCTATAATCAAGAAATGTTTTTCCTACACAGCTTGCATAAATTAAATAGAATCTATTGCTTAGGACAGTGGCTCTCAAACATTTTGTAGTTGGGGAGTATTTAAAAACCTACAAATAATTGTAAACTATTACACAAATTTCTGAGAAATAACCACTACTAACATCTCATAGTTTATATCCAGATGGTCTACTCATAGGGAACTACTTAAGGCTCGTGCTCACCAAGGCGACAAGATGCAAGCGACCAAAATTTGACCTCACCGCGGTCGCCTGAAACCGGTTTGCAGTTCGCCGCGTGGAGTAGCCCAACTTTCAACTTCAAGCGGTTTTTCACTATGCGTAATGCTATTTCTGACGTTTCGCTGTGAAGGGGTCGAAAAAATTTGGTCGCTTGCCTCTTGCATCTTCACGTCTCTCGCCTCGGTGGGAACGAGCCTTTACAGTCGGCAGAATCTCTGTGACGGCAATGGAATTTTTTTTAACATTGAAAATCCCATAGATGCAAGCATTCCTAGTAGCCAACTATGGATATTATTATGGCTCTCGGAAATCTTTGGCGCCTTATTGCTGTTTGGCGACTTTTTACTTTTTATGTGAAGAAAGAAAAAAAGCAATGAAAAAGGATAGTTGTTTGTAATGAAAATTATCTTTGAATAGTAAAACTGACTAGAAAAAGAGTAATTATATTTATTTTTATTTCTGGACACATACTCTCTGGAATACTATTGAGAACCACTGGCTTCGAATATTCAGTTATTTTTATCTAATATTTATTTACATAATTAAAATAGTCAAGTCTAGATCAGATAGGTCAGGGGTCGGCAACCTGCTGCTCGCGAGCCACATGCGGCTCTTTGGATGTGATGCTGCGGCTCTTTAGTTCCATACGCAAATATTATTTATTTTATCAAAAAAAAAAATAACAACATTTAAAGATCGTTCTGAATCGATTAACGAGGATTAGGCACCGATTCTATCTTTCAGCCACTTGTACTCGCTTTTCACCGCACACTTCCCCCGTGACACGCGTCGTCACTGTCGTCAGTCCATCGGAAGCTCTTGAATGACGCTGTCGTCGGATTTTCTATGTATGTTTTAATTCGCTTTCGACGCAAGACAATTTGCCGTCTTCACCAGTGCTTTGGTTGTGACGTATAGTTTGTTGTTTCAAGGATTCAAAGTTATGTATGTACAATATATATAATAATAATAATAATAATAATAATAATAATAAACCGAAGTAAAGGTAGGTAACATAATCAGTATTATATTTTTAAAATACATATTATACATATTTTTTTCCGAATAAGATACCTAACTACTTTTTTGAAGTCAATAAGAATTGTCAAAAAAGAAACAAAGTACTACTGTTGGATATTACCGCGAAAGTGTTTTTATTAAAATATATATTTAATAAATTACCTATTTTATAATTTATCTATTTTATAGCTTTTATTATTTAAAAATTTGCTTTAAAATAATAATTATAAGTGTAAGTACCTATAAATTGTTATTTAATAAACCTATTTTCGAACTCTGAGGATTAAAGTAGGTAGGTATTTGCAGTTTTAGATTGTTTGTATGTTTGGCAATTTTCATTGATTTCGGCATAGCTTGTCATAACACCTTTACTCGTAAACTAAGTATCTAATATTTGCCAAAACTAAAAAAAAAACTAAAATGTGCAGACTACGCCGTGATAAACACGTTCTGACAAGTCCGCTCGTGCCAGTCGGCGATCACCGCGGACTGGCACAGGCGACCAGAGATGCAACGAAACTATGTACTTATAGTCAATCAGTACGTGAGAGAGTGAGACAAACAGTGTTTCGTGTCTAAATTATTTATTTTAATAATTAAATTACTAAAAAATTATTTATTTAGGTAAGTATTTTTAATTGGGAATTATCGTTGTAAAATGTTTTTTGATAAATTATATTTCATTATGCCCAGCTTCTCGTATGTGTTTACTTACGTATACGTTGACATAACATCGAGAATTCAATCAGGATTGGATGGAGTCGTTCGCTTTCATATGCAACTCAGATGGCCTTCCGACTGGTCTCATTTGCCCCGAAAAATTCGCACACAATGAGAAATCAAATTTAGAGAAGACACTTCACTAAAAATATACTCAGTTTGCTAGTAAATATCCAGCCGGCGAAGAACGAAAAAAAGCTGGCGACGAGCTCCAAAAACAAAAACAGCAATCAAGTTCCATGTTAAGTAACTGGACGCAATCTACAAGTAATATTAATCTGGCAAGCTTCGCGGTATCACTAGAAATCGCAAAAAAATGCAAACCATTCACAGATGGTGAGTATGTCAAAGATTGCTTCATACGTGCATCTAAAGAACTGTTTCGTCATTTCAAAAACAAACCAGAAATCTTGAAAAAAATCAAAGATTTGCCATTATCCGCTAAAACAGTACAAGATAGAATAGCTAAAATGTCTTCAAATGTAACATATTTGCAGGTGGGTGATATTCAACTTTCTTCTGCTTTATCACTTGCTATAGATGAGTCTTGCGACATAAAAGACACGGCACAAGTTGCCCTTTTTGTCAGGTATATGCCTTTCCAAGGCCCAAAAGAAGAACTTCTAGGATTGCTACCGCTCTCGGGACAAACTAGAGGGGAAGATATAGCGAATGCCGTGAAAAAATGTCTTGAAGACAATAAGATCGATTTAAATAAAATCGTTTCAATAGCAACTGATAGAATCAGAAGTATGACAGGAAAAAATAAAGGGACAACAACGATTCTTCAGAGCAAAATAAACCACGAAATTCTTACGTTTCACTGCATAATACACCAAGAAGCGGTTTGTGCCCAAACATTTCCGGCCGAAAGAGTTGAAGTCATGAATTTGGTAATCAAGATTGTTAACAGGATCTTGTCAAAAGCATTCTACCATCGTCAGTTTAAAGAATTCTTAAACGAAATGGAGACTCAGTATTCCGACTTTCTTCTTCACAATAAAGTGCGATGACTTTCCAAAGGTAAGGTGTTGAAACGTTTTGCTTTGTGCTTGAATGAAATAAATGCATTCCTAAATGAAAAAGGCATTAATCACCCTGAATTAGAGAACGACAAAGGGTTGCAAAAATTTTACTTTATGGGGGATATCACAGCGAAATTAAATGAGCTGAATCTAAAACTGCAAGGAAAGGGAAACCCAGGCTATGTTTTGGTAGATGAATCGGTTTGTTTTGAAGAAAAATTAATTCTTTTTGCAGAAGATATTCAGAGCGGTAAATTACTTCATTTTCAATTTCTAAAGCAATATCGAGATAAAACCAGTGCAACTGTTGACACGAGGTACTTCAGCACAGTTAATAAAAAAAAATTAAAGATGAATTTGCTGACAGATTTGAGCAATTCAAAACCAACACAACCACTCTAGCATTCGTAGTAAATCCTCTCAACACAAATAGTAACGAAATCCACATTGAGCCATTTGGAATTGATAATGGATCTTTAGAAATGCAATTGATCGATTTAAATAGTAAAGCTTTGTGGAGAGAAAAATTTAAAGAGTTGAAAAGCAAGTTGGAAGAGTTGGAGGTCCAGAAACGCAACAAAAGTGGAGAGCTTTAAAAGAAATGCCGCGAGTTGGGGCACTTATATTCGACGCATGGAATAGTCTTCCAGATTGCTACAGTGAGGTGAAGAAGTTGGCATTTGGAGTGCTGACTATCTCCGGATCGACATATTCGTGCGAGCAAGCGTTCTCTTGCATGAATATAATTAAAAGTAAAGTAAGAAGCCA
>BPLQ01012875.1:28337-38687 GCA_021605075.1 Caerostris darwini | reverse complement strand
CCTTTTTAACTAAAAACAAATTATTTATGAATGTTTTTTTGCAGACTTTTTTATTTTAGCTTATTTTTAGGTAAAAGGATTTCAATCTTTAAACAGGTATATAGACACTTTTTATTGAAACAGGCTTGCTTTAAATTTATCTATCAATGCAAAATAGATACATTTTTTCTAGTTATTATTTTTTTTTTTTTTAAGTTAGAATCATAATTTTTTTTATATAAAGAACTGATCAGATTTTAATAAACTCAGTAATAAAATCATATTTTTATCATTGAGTACTTTATAACTTATATGAAAATGGAGTATTAAGTAAAAGTTTTTGAACAATAAAATATGTCATTTATAATTTAAAGTATTTATTAAAAATTCCTCCATTGAGTTTATTAAAAGTATAATTTAAAAGAAATATTAAAATAACTAAAATACAACTAACATGCAATATTTTGATTAAACTTATAAATTAAAAAAAAAATATGCAACATTTAATGCAACTAAAAAAAATAACTGCATTAGTGAATAAAAACTTTTGTAAAATAAAACACCATTGTTTTTATTTATTAAATGAATAATAATAAATATATTAAAATTCAAAATATATTTTTCAATGTTATTTGTGAAAACTTAATTGTTACAGCCTTGCAAATTTTTTTTATACACATAAAATCATTCTTTAGATAGCTAAATTTAATATAATGGAAAGAAAATCTTTCATTTCATTATTAACTTTGGAGTACGTAAAGCAAATTTCTGAGAGGTTGCTTTTTTTTTTAAATAAATTATTTACACAACATTTTTCAACTGCTTTAGCAAACAATTAAAAATTAGACATTCTATTTTTAAAAATTAAATTTTATTTGTAAGAATGTTAATAATTCAAATATTCTTTTTAAAATCAATTATTATTAAAATGTTTAAAAATTTAAAGTTTAACAAACTAAAATATATTTTTATTACCTTTAAAACACATATACAAATTCATAGCGAATTGTATATTAAAAAGAAGCACATTTTTTAAAACTTTGATATTTAAAAAAAGAACAAATAAAAAAAATCAAGCACATCAGTTATTATTGAAAATATCATCATTATTATATATTACAAAATATACATATAATTTTACAGTACATATTTATAAAAAGGATTGCACAATAGGTTGGTTCAGTTTGTAAGTCAAAGGTTGTAAATGACCACAATTAGGAGTAATATTGCAATATGTAGTGCATTGTGGACCTCTTATTTCCATGCGATGCAGCAACGTGGATTTTGCTCGCAAATCATCTAATGCATATGGAAAATCTATAGGTTTCTGAATTCCTTCAAAATCTGGTTCTTTTGGATATAAATCATCGCCTGAAAAGGAAAAAGTATTATTTGAGATTTAGGAAATTTGTAGTTGTAATGATCTGCAAAGTCTTTCATGGAAAGAAATTAGAGTTAAAAAACAAATAAATTTAAAGAATTAAAAACAAAATGATCTCCCAAATGAAAATGACCAAATGTTGTAAAATTTTTATAAAAAATAACAATTTTAGTATAATTAAATTATTTATAAATTTAATTCCATTTAAACTTTTTAAAAAATATCATTGACTTCTTTCATAAATAGCATTATTTAACATTTTATATAAACATACTAAATGTATAAAAATATTTTGCATATTATTTTAAGGTAAATAATGTTATACTTTTAAGCAGTGTTCCATCTAGATACACAGTTTCAGCTGTACAAGTAATATTTTCACGTAGTAGCTGCAGTTTTCTTTAAAGTGATTATATGAAAGACTATTAATAAATTGATGCATAGAAATCTCTTATTGTTACTAAAATTTAATTTTCATTACATACTGATAATTATTAAAAATTTTCACTAGCTAAGTGTTATTGATGTCTACTTAAAAGAAATTAGGGTCATTTTTATTTTGTATTACTTCACAAAATTTTAATTACAAAAACAAGACTATTAGAAAAACCCTTCTCTACCCTACAAAAATAAAAAAAAAAGATAAAAATTTTTTTAGTAAACTCTATATGATTATTTTGTGAAAAGTATTTTTTTTTTATGTAAAAAAATCTAGCATATATGAGAGATTAGCAATGGAGATGGACATTTTTATCATGAGTATTTGTGTAATGATCTACAAAGTTGTATATAAAGAGGTTACAATCTATTTAAATTCTAATTTTAGCATAATTAATAAATTTTAAAATAGAAATAAAGAAGAGAACAATTGCTTTGGAAATGATAGCGCAAAAATTTCAGAGTGCAGCAAAATATGAAAAGTTAACCCCATCCAATGAGTTACATTAGTTAGACAGGAAAGCTATGGCAAATACTATTTGAATACAATTACAATTAGATACGGAAATGCCTTCAAAAATTTACTCACAAAATAGATTAAGCATTTTGAATTGCAGTAGAGAGATTAATTAATGAAATTTACACATTTTGAAATCTTATAAAACATACATTCATCATAGCAAATGGAGAAAATAATAATAAAATGCATTAGGACTTGCACTGTTCAATTCTCTAACATCACTAGCCTAAATTGGTTCTGGCAATTTTGATGGTATATATTATTTAATTCAAAAATTAATTGCATTTATTTCAATAACATATCCAAAGCATGCGCATATCATATTTTATTTCAATATACTTAAAAAATACATAATATTTTAAAAGGAAAATATTTTTAAAAAAAAGGAAAAATATGGGTTATGGGTTAAAAATCAATGGGCATTTATGAAAATTTAGTGAATGTTTAATAAAATAGTCTAATAGTAAAACAAAAATGTCTAATTTACTCTAAAGTAGTCTGATCTAAAGAAGTCAAATTTTAAAATAAAATAAATTGTAGTCAATTTGTTAATTTTTGTATCGTGAGTAAGCATGTATACTAGATAAAGTTTATATTGTTTGAAATTACAGACAACCTTAAAAAATTTAAAATTCCTTTCTCACACATAAGAAATAAAAATCAACTAAATTAAAAATTGAATTTTTGAAAGTATAAACACATTTTAAATTATACAGAATTTATAAATAAAATTATACATCCAGTTCTGAAATTAATCAATATTTTTTTTTTCAAATTTCTAACACGATTTAAGACCAAATTCTGTTTGACATTTTAATGATAAATAAAATTCGTGTTTGATGTGAATTGATTATGAAAAGAGAAGCTTTCCAGGATCTTCTCATCATTGTCCATATCAAGAACTTAATGATCTACTGCTTCAGAAAGTGAAATATGTGAATATATGAATTTGAAAATAACTGATATAGAGGCAAAAAAATTGCATAAAAATAATAAATAGTCTTAATTATACAAAGTAACAATTATTCTAATAGTACTCCTTAAATAAAATTAGTGTTAATTTCAATTATGATTGCAAGTATCATTATTAAGAATTTTTACTCACTTCCTGCAGATGAAATAATATATCTTTTAAAGATGCTGTTAACTATCTACTAAATTTAAAAGATATTTTTAATTAAAATATTTAATATAAGAAAAAAAATATATACAAAGATTGTTGTGTTTGTACTTTTAATATCAATTTTAAGGATTTTGAAATAAATTCTTTCAGCTTATATGCTTCTTATTGATTTTATTAACTAAACTAAAATTCAGCCACATGTTAAATATTTTCTCAGCTTTCATGTTCTTTAATGTTATTAATAATATTTAAATATCTATACACAAAGAAAAAAATTAATATAATTTAATGGCAAGATTTTTTATTGGAAACATGCAAGATGTATAATCGATTTCCTAAAATATTCTAATAAAGAAACTTTGGAAACATGTATGAGTATCAAAACTACACATGAGTTTTAAGAAAAGGAAAAATACATATAAAAAATTAGAACAATAAGAACAGAGCAAGATGTTTATTTTATAAGTTTCAGAATTTTGCTGTTGATTTAGTTAACTGAAATAAAACAAATTTTCTTCAGAGAACTATCAGATTCTCAACTATTAAAGAATATTCTTAAAATCCTCAAAAACTGAAAGTTCAGTCACAATCTTATTATTATTAAGCCATAACATTTATTTATTAATAAAAGTAAGATTTGAATTTAAATAAAAAAATATTTTAAATAAATGTTTCTCAAAAAAAGGAAAATAGAAATATCAATTATTTGCAGCTCATGTAAAACACTTTACACAAACATTTATACTGCTGAATAACAATACATGCATGCATAAATTCAAAATAAAAAAAAAAGGAAATAATTAAAAATAAATAATAAATAATTTATAATTATCTGCATAAAATAGGAAGTGATATTTTTTAATATACTATACATATATAATATAAAATAAAGTTTACTGAAATTGTGATATGATTTAATAAAAGTTACTTCTTAATTAAAGACTTGTTTATTAATTGAAATTTGGTTGCATATTTCGTATAAACTTTCTACTTAATAGAAAATTATCAGCCATAATAAATAAGGTCCGACAGCATTTTGTTACTTAAAAACATTTTACAAAGGATTACTTTGCTTTTTGATGATTTTTTTTTCATATACATTATTAAATAATTACGTTTGTTCACATTTTATAAAAGATGCTTATCTATGTTTTAATAACAAAGAAAAGAATAAATGAAAAAAGTAATAAGATAAAGAAAAATATGTTTAAAATGAAGTTATCTTAAAAAAGAATTTGTGGTATATATGATAAAATGTATACATGAAAAATAAAACTAAAAGTTGTAGAGAGAAAAGTAGAAATCTGTTTTTTAAATTATCTAAATTAGTGGAAAAGTTTATGGCAAAATGTAAAAAAATTGTCATTAAACATTTAGAAGAAATTTATAGAACAGTGTCACCAAAGAGATGATGATTTAAAAAAATAATAATAATAGAAATAGACCCAAATTAATAGACTGAAAAATCACTGTCAATCAATTTTCTTTATAATGGAAATTTAGAATACAAAATAGATTTCAATATTGATATGTTTAATGAATATGTTGTTCTTGCTTATCCGCTTGATTTAGAAACCTAAACCAAGTCCAGTAGATCATGCTGCATCAATAGATCGTAAACGGTCCTCTCCTCATTCAACAGTTGCCTCACAGAGGCACCAATACAATCGATGAGATGAGAGGGAGACACGATGGCCAAACAATGACATAATGAATATAAATGTGATTATTATCGAATAATGGCTGACCATTTTTTTTTATAGAAATTGAGAAATAATATTGCCAATTACAAAGCAGAAAGTTATTATTCATTTGATCTTTTCAAAATATTTTGTAAAAGGACAATGCAATATTTATGAAATCTAATTTAACCATTATTTATACAAAAAAAATAATAAATGATAAAATATGATTAACCATGATAAAATGTTTTAATATGCTATCTATATGTTGTTTTATATAATATGCTTAAAAAATATAATATGTTTAATATGTTGTTTTATATGTTTAACAATGAAATAAATGATAAAATATGTTTAACCATAATAAAATGTAATTTTTTTAAAGTTTACCTGGTAAATATGAAACTGCTCCATCAATAGCTGTAGAAATGATAGGCATCCATCTTTCACAACCTTCAGGCTCTCTTTTTTTAGCAAAATTTCTCAATTCATGATAAGATTGTAGCAGCATCAGACGAGAAAGTTCATAGACTTGAGGTGGAGCAAGGAATATTGAATTTGTAAAATGTTCAGACATCATTTCATCTGGAGAGCACCACTGCAAAGAATATTCATTTAAATATACAGAAAGATAATTTAGCTATATAAATTTGCATTTTAATATCATAGTAAGATTTTAAACATAAATTTCATAATAAATGATTATGCACTTAGACAATTATTATTATTTTTATAAAAATACACAAGAAGAGTTCAAACTATATAACTAATAACTTAGTTTCATAAACAATTTCTGTTACAAAAAAGATTATTTTATTATTAATAGAAAATTAAATATTTTTAATATGTAAAAACTTATTTTATAATATAATTTTTAAAAAACATTGCTTTATTTTTAAAAAAAAATTAAATTAAGTAAATTAAAATTTTACAAAACTTAAATGAAAAAAATATATTATATAAAAAAATTATAAATATATTAATTTATAAATCAAATTAAACAATTTATATATCAATTTCTCAAAAGAAAAGAAAATAATATAAAATTAACACAGAAATTAAAATTCATTTCAGTTTAAAGCAATATTTCAATGATATGTGTAACTTTAGCATGAACTTTTTTTTCACAAAATAATTTTTTCTATTTTACAGCATATAACTAAATTCATTTAAACAAAATAAATGAAATATCTTCAAACTTTAATGTTATTAAAAACAGCACTCTTTTAAAATATATATTAACATCTTATATACTTATGAAATGAATATATTTATAACTTAATGAGTTCATTCTTGCAGCAATGTATAAATTTTGAAAAAAATAAATGTTACGATTTTAATAAAGAAATTCATATAAAATAGCCACAACTTTCTGAATATATGAAGTATAAATCATTTATTCAAGATGATATCTATTAAATTTAAAAAAGATTAAATTTTCAATTAATCTCCATCATACTATTATAAATTGACAGATCTAAAAGAAAGCAATTTCTAAAAAAAAAATTTAATTAAATTAAAAAAACTCATATATTTATAGCAATAAACATTTATTTAAAAAAGAGAGAAAGCGAGACATTTTTGTAAGATTTTAGAAATTTTTTTTTTCAAAAGTAAAATAAGATTTGACAAAACAATCTACAATAATTGTAATAAAAAAAATATATAAATATTGTCAAAAAAAAAAACCAGTCATTATTACCCTCATGATTGTTACTTCTCCTTTATCAAGTAAGACATCTGGTTGACGAGGCAAACAACACAAATAAAACATTGTATCATAGCGTCGATGTCCTACTGCAGTTGGAGTTAGCCAATCTGACCATTCATATAAAGACCAAATGTCAGGGCACATATGTGATTCTAGACACAAATCTAAGAATGCATAGGGGTCATCATGAATTCTTTTTTGCCATGCTTGAATATCAACATTATGAGTAAGAAGAGTATGTGTGGTAGCTTCTTGTGTTGTTTCTAGAGAAGGATTTGTCAAAAGCAAAATTCCAGTCTCTTCAAAGGTTTCCCTTAGAGCTGCAATTCGTAAGCCTATGTCTGGAGGTAGATAGTCTTCATTGGGAAGGGCACCTTTACATTTTAAGGTTATAGGAGTAGTAATCATGGGTGGCCTTTCACCTTGAATATTAGAACAGAAATCTAATAGTTCTTTTCTTGTAATTCCAAGTTTTTCAAATACCGACCACCAAAGAGGAGAGTAATCAGCAACCTCAACCAAACCTCCAGGAAATACATAAGCATTGGCCATGAATGAGCTCAAACCACTTCTCTTGACCATGAGTAAGCGGTAATCAGAAGCAGTTGGTTTGTTGTTATAGTTCCGAGTAGCAGAGCTCATAAGGTTTGACAGGTTCTTTCCTTTAGCAACAACATCATGGAGGGTTAGGCGGGATGCTATGATAAGGGTTGATGCTTCTCTCCAAGGAGGGTTATCCATTTCGGCAGCTACAAATAATACAAAAAAAACCCCATTATTTTAATTTAAACATCAACACTTAACATTAATTTTATATTGCAAATATGCATATAATTTAACAGCTTAAATCTATGTAGATTTTTTTTAATTAATTCAAATATATAAAAAATTATCATTATCATTTATTTTGGCATAAACAAGAAATAGTAGCATATAATATGTATTTTATTTTAAATTAAAAGCATTATAGAGCTATGATTTGATGAGATAGTGGTGACAAGAGTAAATTGATTAAATAAGCTAGAATAAATTTATTGCATTATTTAAGATATATATAATATACATTATTGAGATATCAATAGACATTCTGGCATTTCTCTTATATATACACAGATATTTAGAAGCAATGCTTTTCATATTTAAGAGAAAATCTACAATATTATAGCATTGAAATTTTATAGATCCAATTTCTTTTTATTTAATAAGTTATATATTTTTCATAAAATATGTAATTTTTAAAAATATTAAGATATTCTCCCTTTCAATTATTACTAAAAACATGTTGATAAAGTATAAATATTAACTTTTCAAAATTGTAAAATTAATTTAATGCATGACTAATCTAGTTGATAGTAAATGATATCACTGAATTCATTGCTACAAAGAAATAAAATATTGATAGTAAAACTCCTGTATTTCATTAAATTAATAAAATTACTAACAATGAAAAATATTAAAAATAAAAACGCACGATAAAGTATACTATAGTAGTCACAGAAAAATAAATACACAATAACATTGATAGTACTATATATAAGTGCAATTATTAAATATGCAATCAAGACAATTTTAACAAAGAGATAAAGACATTTTATATATCAACAAGAACATTTTGCATTTTAATAAAATTAATAAAACGTGCTATTTTATCATCATACAAAATTATTTAATTACCAATAATGAAATATGTTAAAAACACTTACTTTTGATAAAATGATTTTTATAAAATAGATTCAACGAATATATATTTTAAAATTAATTAAAAACTTAATTATAAATTTATAAAAGAAAAAAATAAATGTCATTATTTCGTTTTTAAATGTATGTTAAATAAAAATATTATAACAAAATTTCAAAAATAAAATGTTTCTTGGAATTATTTGCGCATACTCACAATTACTATATTTCCTATTATTAAAATGATTTAAGGTGCGAATAACTTTGGAATTTGTTATCCAAAAGTGAGGTTTCTTAAAATGACTAGCTCCAATACACGATAACTTCCGCAAATTTCTAAACATAGTGATCATAAAAAAGGCATTTTAAAACATAATAAAAATTTCCTTAAATAAAATTAATCGCATAAACTTATTCAAAACTCAACACGGATACACGGTTCACATCTCGCACACACCACACGTTATCAAAACAGAAGCAAAGTCAAATAACGCCATCTACTGGCGAAAGTCTAAGTTAAAAGTGCATGCTAACTTACTGAAAGGAATGCTAGGAATGTTAACTTACTGAATGCTTTCCCTCAGAGAGAGAGAGACAGGTTAGTCAGTTATCCTTCTCTGACGGAAGTTCGCGAGCAACTAAGCAGTGAAAGGTGCAAGTGGGAATATTTTAAGCGGCTTTTTTCGCCAGAGCGTTTTTTTCACTTGACAGTGCAATCAAAACACGGATAGTCAGTTGCCTGGTCAAGGCCGATAGACGAATGGTACTAGGTCATTCCAATAGTAGCACTTTATTAAAAGCCACGGGGGGAACTGGTTTGTTATACGAGAATGATGAATGATGAATCGTCTGTTTAAGGAGGAAATATAAAACTTAGAAGAATCGAAATTATTCTTAAAAAAGGAATGCGGTGAATAGATTAGATCAAATAAGTTTTTCGCTTCGTGTTTATTTTTCGCTATTCTTCACACTAACAATTATTGTTTTAAATAAATAGCAAAATACGACTGCAATTAAATCTTAGTATTAATTATATTTGCATATATTTTTATTCCCGTATATTTCTGAACTAACAACAACTTAGCAACTGTAAAATTAACATAATTAATAAATAAATAATCAATCAATTCATAATAAATTATATTCAATATTTATAATTTTTCTTTTAAATTTAAACATACTAGATATACATGTTATATGTGAAACATATACATAAAGAAAAGGAAACAAATGCTGCAGGTAGTGAATCGAGAAAATTAACTTAAATTCTTATTTTAATAATAAATAAATAAAAAATACTTAAATTCTTATAATAATTAATTTTAACTTAAATTAAATTAAATTTTAACTTAAATTCTTATTTTAAAATTTTATTATTTTTTTTATACCTTACTTTTATTTTATTTTAAGTATTTTTTTATTTTTCAGTTTACCGTTTTAAAACTTTTAGCATTTTTTTATTTTTATTTTACCTTACTAACATTTAAAGCAGCCAACTATTAATTGTGATTTAAATTTATGAATTAAGATGAGGAGGTTAAAGGGAAGAGGAGGTTCACTTGGTACTTCGTAATCGGTACGGAGTATCAATGGGGTATCGGTACTTGATTAAAATCGGTACTTGATCTTTCGTATCCCTCTATTTTATTAGAATCTACAAAAACTTAAAAATAATGTTCTTTTATAACTTTATTTTAAGATTAATTACATCTTTAATAAGACCAAATCCACACTCTTTTTTTTTTTTTTTTATTCAATGTTTCCCCTTATTTCCTACCGGGAATTATTTTATAAATAGAGAGTTTTTGCATACCGTACTTTAAAAATACGGTATTTTTT
>BPLQ01012875.1:0-12828 GCA_021605075.1 Caerostris darwini | reverse complement strand
AAAAAAAAAGTATGACAAAAATATAAAAATTTTATAGTTAGAAATCAAATTGAGCTTTTAATATTTTATGTTTTTAAGTTATTTCTTAAAATATTACAATATTTTTAATCAACATCATCATAAAAAAGAATATGAAAATTTTAAAACATACATGATAAAATAAAGATCATGAATTCGAGATATAATTTAGTTTTTATGTGTTATTTCATTTTTAGAGATAACTTTAGAAACAATATTCACTATAGTATTGATAGTTTTTATGATATTAATAAGTAGCATGTATGCATATAACATTAGCAAGTATTATGATAAATTCAAATACATCAATAAAGAAAATAATGTAAAGCAATATCATAGCTTCTTCATTGAAATAGTCTTTTCTAATGAGAAAACAAATTGCTCATAACAAACCAACTTCTTAGAAAAACTGCTTCTGAAAAATTAATCTACTAACATATTTAAAAATAAGTTGAAATTTAAAAAGAGTGTTCTGATTTTATAAAACATATTTTAACAATTTTGTATATTCTCAACAGAAATTATAAAATATAAACATACCTTTAATTATGATAAGAACTTATTGTTTGTTAAATATAATTAAACTTCTAAAGGTAAAGAGTAACCAATAATTAGAAATATATTTATTTCCCTTAATTTCTTTTCTTATAAAGCTAACGTTACTGTTTTGTAATGTGACAAATCTATAATAGATAGTAAATCAATAAGACAATCATAGATGTACACATTTATATCCAAAATTCATACAGATATTTTATAAATAATGTCATTTGGATTTAAATATATTTCATGAAAAGGTCATGATAAAGATATTAGAGAAATTTGTTAATACAAAATTTAAAGAACTATCTATAAAATAAAAACACTTATATTATCAATTAAACCATAAAAATTTTTATTTCAGAGAGGAATGATTATTCTTAATTTATGTTTTTTGATTAGCATATATAATAAATATTATATTGATTTCTTTTTATGCTGAATAAATTTTATAGATAGAAAATGTTCAACATCAAAATTGCAGATTTTATAAGGCATAAACAAAATGAAACACTTTCCCATTGAATATTTTTTAAAAAAAAGAGTATCTATAATATTAATCATAATAATAATATTTACAAATTATTATTCTAGTAAAAAAAAATGTAAGCAATTTAGTTGTTCTTTGATTAAAAAATTCTTAAATAAAATTTCTGAAAATAATGATACCAATATATATATCGCCTATTCTAGTTTCTAACGTATATTTAATATAATTATCAAATAAAAAAATTATCATTTTAAAGATAAAAATTATTACTTTTACAAAGAAGATTTTCAGAAACTTTAAAAACAGTAATATATATCATAAAAAATATAGATTATACAATTATACAAATATCTTTAAAATCATATGCAATGCAAACAATAATACAAATAGAATTAATAAGAATTACAATGAAATAAATATGTATTGAAGGGGATTTTATTTAATTTAAAATAAATTAAACCAAGTGAGGAATCTTCAAAATTGTACTTACCATTTATTGTTATCGTTAGTCTGTAAAATAATAATAAAGTCTATAAGTACACAAATAGATAAATAAATAAAGCACAACGAATATTACAATTATTTTTTTAATATAGCGATTATTTTTTATTATTAAAAACTACATATCTTGTTATTTAAAAAAAAAGCAATCAAAATTTCTTAGTAGCAATTTATTAAAACAATTAAATTTGTTTCTAAATATAAAGAAAAATTATAAATTACCTCGATCTGCTTTCCTCTATCTTCCTAAAAGAAAAAAAAAATATATATATATAAGCTTTTTTTTAAAGTGATTAAAAAAAACAGCATACAAGTAAATTTTCTTTCAACACATTATAATTGAAATGGTGATCATACATTTAAATTCATTGATCTTGAAAACATTTTTTAAACAAAAAATTGCTTCTATTATTTCATCTTTATAATTACAAAACATCCTTTAAGAAATACCAAATAACTAATTTTAGAGACAGGCAGCATAAATAAATTGTCAGCAAATGAAAAAAAAAAGTTTGTATAGAAAAATGGAAATAAAATCTAACAAAATAATTTAAAAAAATAAAAATAATTAATTTTTATATTTGGCAAATGTAATGAAGTTTTTATTTACGGAATTTAGTACTTTATATTATTGATTTCACTCACAAAATATATCAGAATCAGTTTATTTGAATAACTTTACCTCCAGTGCATCTAAATATATAGAATTTTCTGTAATGTTCTGATATTACAAAATATCGCATTAGAAATTTATCAGGCTTATTGAATGTTCAAGATAAAATTGATTAGATTAATATAACAGCACATTTCAGAACTCATTTAACTGGCCTTACGATACTTGAATCTGTGTTGATACCTTTCTATCAGAGGCATGTCATGGGAACTTAAAGCTTTATTTATTATCCATGAGATGCCATTGAACCTAGGTACAAATCTAGCTCAAAAAGCATATTACTGTACATGTACTGTGTAATAGGTGTATAGTTAACACAACTTTTTTATAGTTTACATGTATTTTACTGTACATAAATTGAATACATTTTGTAATATTTTATTTTAAAAAGTTGTACAAAATTACAAGCTGTAGTTTGAAAATTTTGAAAGTTAAAGTACCATTCATAAAGAGAATGTAAAAATAAAAGTAAAAATTTTATAAAAAATGATTTTGAACACCTGACATAATTCTCCTATTTTATAATTTTCCATTTCCTCTCTAGCATCTAGTGAATGATTGGCATCTTCAAAACCATCAGTAGCATCCTGTCCTAAAAAGAAAAATAAATAAAGCTTTAATTATTTTATCAAAAAAGATTTTAGTTGCAAAGAATGAGAGAGAGAGAGAGAGTTTCATATATTTATATAAAATTGTTAACATTGCAAAAAATATTTATAAGAACCAGAATAGTATTAATTTACATGTTAAAACTAAATACTTACACAATTGATTTTTCAATCTTTATAACCTATTAATTAAACAATGAAATATATTAATTTCTAATTTATATAGTAAATAAAGGGCCTGTATGGGTTGGCAACTTGGAGTAAGATTTTGTAACTTAGTTTGAAACTCAACAAGCAGTGCTAAACTGAAAGGCCCTGCATCTTTACAAGAGATGGGCATAATAAACTTAGAAGGTTTTAAAGGTTTTCATTAGTATTCAAGAGGAAGGGAAATGGGTGTGAAACCCCAAAATGCACTCCCTGAAGAGGTTCATTTAAAACTATGATGGACCAATATGGGTGAAATACAAATCCTTTATGGCTGAATTTGTTAATTTGGTCGGCCTCCTGCGGCTGAATTTCTGAATTTGATTGGCATTCTAAAGGTGAATGACTTAAAATCAATACGAGTGGTTCATTAAGATATTGTAAATAAAAATATCAATGCTTTGCTTTATAATCACAGTTTATTCAATTGTTTTTTATTTTTGTGTTTTCAATTTAAGATATCAGTTTACAAATAAAATATTTTGATTGATATAAAAAAAAAATTTTTTTTTAAAAATTGATTTTAAAATATTTGGTATTTATTATTTTATTTTTTAAAATACTTTTAGATAAATTTTCTACACTTAAATACTGACAAGCTATTGACAAAAAACATGGAAATATTTTATATAAAAATAATTATTTAAATTTTACTGAAGCAAATAAATAAAAAATAAAAACATTATAACTGAAACTAGTTTAACAGCAATAGAAATCATTTTGATAAATCTATATGAAAATCAGATATGCTTCAAAAATGAAAGATGTTTTGATAATCAAAAAAATCTAATAGAAACATTAAATATGAAATTGCAATAGAAATTAGTAAAATTTGAATTATTTATAGACTTTAAAATAAAATTTCTCAAAATTTGTAGGAAAACCATACCTGCCCAGTCTAGAAGTATCTCTACACCACCAGGATGCTTAAAATAAAAAAAAATAACAGAAATTTATTATTTGTTTTGCTTAAAAAGTCATTTATTTCAAAATAAAAGAAGAAAAAAACCAAGATGTTTTACAATTACATTAATTTTGTTTCTAATTTAAACAATCTCAATAAAAAAAAATTGTCATAAAAAAAAAACAGTTTTCTTCAGTAACATATAAGGGTCTTTTTATTTCCCCTCAACTTTCCAAAATTCTAATGAATTCAGAGGAAATAAAAAATCTCAATAAATACTTTTCAAGTCATTTTACTTGTAAAAATTTATACTATGCTTTAATAAAAGTTAAAAATTTTAAGTGTGCACAAAAATGTATTTAAGAAAAAAAATTAATTCATATCAGTGAAAACTCTCATAAACATATATAGACTCATATGAGACATATATAGATTCTCATGTTACTCAACAATTCATGTAAATTGGTAGGAAGTTCAACAAGATTAATTATTTTCGTCCTGTAATATCTATCAGTTCAATAAAAAATGTAATTTATTTTTAACCTGACTATGGATATGAAAGAAATCAACTCCAACAGTTTTTATTATTTCCTTCTTACATATCACATGCAGTAACAACAATAAACATATTGGTCAATTTTATTATGAATTTTAAATGTTATTCACTTTTAAAAATGCTTGATACTTTCATGATATTGTACAAAGAGTAAACAACATTGGCACTAAATGAAGAAATGCAAATGCACTTATGTTAATAAATAATAATGTTAATAATTATATTATTTTTCTTTCTGCATAAAAAACATTAAATTCGGGAAAAGTTTTCTAATGTCTTGGAAAATTTTTAATTATTTAATTAGTTATATCTGTCAGGCCAAATATAAAATTCCCAAATATTTTTTAAATATGTTTCTAAATATAACATACTTTTAAGGGTGTGATAAAAATTCAACTTTTTAAAGTATGCTCAGAAATTAAAAAAAAAATATTCTAATCAATACACTAAATATGTAAATAAAAAAATAAATAATATACATGAAAACAGTTAAATACCTCAGAAGCAAACTTTGTGACATCATAAACATCATCATGTATTATAAGCCATAAGGAATCCACATCTGAATGCTGAGAAACCTCTTCTAGAGTATAAGTCTTTATATTTTGTTCAGACATTTCTGTAAAACTGATAATGAAAAGATGAATAAATAAAAAAATATACTTTAAATATGTGAGCTAAACAAATCATTTGATATTTAACTAAAAAATCAAAAGACTTTTGACTATATATAAATATTAATGTAACATGGTTTATAATATTCACAGGATACATATTCTTAGACAAAGTTATCTGAGGGATGTTATAATTAATTTCTTTCAGATTTTTATAATTTCTTTTGGGTTTTTTTGTGTTTGTCAATGATTTTCAGTTTCTTTACTACAGTTTATGCACATTTCAGATGTTGAACAATTCAATTCTTTCTTTATTTGTTGAGGCATTGAAGGGTTTTTGTATAGCTACATTATTATGGTTTTAATATAAAGTTGATTGTATAAATTGTATATTGATTGTATGAATCACATGAGCACTAGTTTATGTGTAGTGAGTACTATTGCGTTTGTTATTCCTTGTCATCCTTGGATTTTGGGAATTGATATGTTATATATATATAATAAAAATTTGAAATCAACTGAAGTTATTTTAAGCTAAATTATATCAACAAAAATTAAAAGTTTCATTAAATACCATTTAGTCAAGAAAATTATAATTCTAATAAAAATATCTTTATTTTTCAATTCAGTTTTCTAGAAATGAGAAAAATGTTAAACAAATATTATCAATAGACTAAACTAGTCTATTTTGTGTATATTGATAATTTCTTACACATAAATGCAGCAGTGGTAAAGTGCAGTAATTTAAAATGAGTATAGAACAATACTGATTAGTGAAAGATTACATTTTTACAGAACTTTATACATAGCTAGTGTTAAATTATTATCTTAAACAACAATAATTAATCAGATGTAAATTTTAAAGTTAAAGCATCTTATTTTATTAAAAAAAAACTTTTTTTCTTACACATTTATAGATTGTTGCATAACCATATAATTTATTTGTAATTATTAATTGAAGCTAATATTTAACATTAGAATTTCTTATGAACAATTTCTTTTAATCCTTCTGAGTTTAAATGTTTAAGTTGGCATAGAGTATTAGAGCTTTTATTTTGACACTCTTGATCAATTCTTTTGATCAGGACTTGTAAGGAACGCATTTATTTAATACATCCTATAATTACTCAATCCAATTTGTCTGTATGAAAAGTTTGAAATGAAAACTTATGGAATACCATCATTTCAATATTTTTAGTAGATTTATGCATATAAAACAGTTCCACAAAAATTTATTAATAACAAAATGTATCTTATTAAACGAACTTGATGAATACACTGATAAGTTCAAAAAAACAAAAAACAGTAATAATTATTAGAAAAGAATAAACCATAAAATAAGTATACAAAATATTAATTATTTACGTATATATCTTAAATACTCCACACAAACGTCTCACTCAACAAGTGCCAGGAAAACAAGATAGCAAATTTTTTAAACAAAATGCGGCAAGCACCTACAATGCGCACAGCTCTTTTGTTTTGAAATCGAAGGAAAAGACATTGTCCATGAAATAAGATACAATTATAAGCTGATCACTGAGAAGAAAAATTTCTTAAAAGGTACTACATTTTGTTTTCCATTTTTTAAAAAATTATTTTGTATAAAAATTAAAATTAAATTAGTACTGCAAACAATTTGCGATAGTTGAAACTAATTTTGTTTGTAATTGAGAAAGACTTGAGATTTGAACCTGGACCTACTGTTCTACTATATCTCTGGAATCTGAATTTCAAAATTTCTCTTAATCTTGGTTATTTAACTCTTTTTCTCATTTCATTAAACTTAAATTTCACGTCAATTTAAATATAAATAGCTTTGTTAACACTAAAAAGAAAAACCTTGATGATACATAGCTATAAATTAAAAAGCACTATCATTTGCAAAAAGAAAATATTTTAGAGGGATATTCACATTTGTGTTTTTAATTATCAATGTATTCTTCAGCTAGACAGTAAATTGCTCAATAGAAAATTACTATTTCAGCAAAATACTTTTAAAAATTCATTTCACTGTGACTGCGCTTATCACCATGGTTACTAAAGTATATTTCTTTGAAAATGTGGAAGCATTTCTGTTTTTCTTTTTAATACATTGCACGACTAACCACATATGTTTCACGAATTTCAATGCAATTATAGAAAGTCTAAACTATTCTAATTTATTTCTATCACAAATAAAATGCCTTTGATTATATCTGAGAAAGATATAAAATGGCAAGAATCTAAAGAAAAAATTCTGATTATTGTTCCGCTTTTATCTCGGGTTGGAACAAAACCTTCTATTCTAATCACAAGCAAATATTTAAAAGTAAGTTTTTTGTATATAAACGTAAAAATTAAAATAAAATATTTTTAATTCAATTCATATCAAATTATATTTAGAATCTTATTAGCTTTGTGTATTTTAATTTCTAATGACTAATAATAAATTATTGGATAGCAAGTCACCTACGCAAAGATTCAAAGTATCTGCAATCGATTTCAATAAAATTCTTAGCACTTTCAAAAACTCATTAAAATGTTGCTAAACATATTATCTATGATTTCCAAAGTTAATATTTGTAAAAGAAAGCAAATTTATTTCATTTTGAGATTTAATTTGGGTTTTTTTTCCATAAATAAAAAAAAAAATTTATCACTACAGAATATTAAAAAGAAGATACTTTTATAGAAGAAAGTTGAATTGATTTAAAGTTGAGAATTGAAGTTGAATTGAATAGAAGATTAATTCATTTTTCATTTAATGTAACTGAAATGAAAAATGATTTCTTTTATCACCAAAATGTAAAAAAATTATGCATTAAAACACAAATGAACAATTTTTTTAAGAATATTTTCTTTTCTTATGAATGTTTGAGTTTTTTAGAAGTGATATAAACACTTCAAAGAAGGCAGAGAACGCGTTGAAGATGTAGAACCCTCTGGTCGACCATCTACCTCAACCGACGAAGCTCACGTGCAAAAAATTAAAGATTTGGTGCTTGCAAACCGTCGATGTACAATTAGAGACCTTGCTGATGATGTTGGAATTTCAAAAGGATCGGTCAATTCCATTTTGGGCCTCAAACGCTTCAAATCTCGATTGGTACCGAAAACACTGAATGCGGCAGCTCACACTGCATTGATTCTTCATGACTTTTTCTTCATAAATGAAATCCATATCGTTCCACAACCACTGTATTCATACCGTGTGACTTCTAGCTATTCCCTAAAGTGAAAAGAACCGTTTTGAGTCGATTGAAGAGATTCAACGTGAATCGCCGCTCGCTTTGACTTTTTAGCATAAATAAATAATATCCGAAATAAATTTAGAAGAATAAATAAAGAGTTTTTGAAAAAAAAAAAAAGAGTTGGTCTTACTTTTTGGGCACAATAGTATGATAAATATGCGCTTAAAACCTACACATGTGATAATAACGTAAGAAGATGTTATATGGGGCCTGAATGGCCGAGTGTCTAGCTCTCTGGCGCTCGGTGCTACAGGTTTCGAGTTCGAGTCCCGGCGGTGCCATGGATGTTTGTAGTGGTTCGGAATCCACTTTAAGCCGAAGGTCCCAGTCTCCTATGACTGTAAGAGCGTCACGGAGTAGAAGTCAGACTTCTACCTACGGGTGCTCCATCAGAACAGAAGCTGCACCCCTCCTTCCATGAGGGATACGACAACAACAACAAGATGTTATATAAAGATAATTTATCTTTATAATTCCAACTATAGTAAATAGTATTATGCTTTTATGTTTAAAACAGAATACGAGTAATAACATCAAGGATTTAAACATTTTTATGACGCCGAATATGTTATAAGCGGCGCCATTTAGATTTGATCGAAGTCTTGTTCCACAACAGTATAATTGGTGCCATTTAGCTCCAGCGTTGTTCCTCAACAGACAAGTACCAAACTGAAAAGTATTAAATTATTCTAACATACAAAAATCAGTAATGCTATTGTACATTAATTTAATATTTTTGAAGTATGTCAGTTAAAGTTCGTTATGCTATAAAAGTTATATTCATTCTTCATTTTAAACAGTTCAATTTGAAGTTTATAGATGCATGTGTGCGTATAAAAGAATGTTTGGGGACAGGTAAATTTATATTACAGTTCCACTTGCTGAATTTCTTTTAACAGGTGATCTAACAAAAAAAGTTCTTTGTTTTTTTTACTTATTTTTATATTATTATTATTATCCACAAAATATATGGATATTGTTTTGGGGAGGGGGGTTTTTAATATCTTTGATCACTTTCAATTTTGATCATTTTCACTGAAATTTGTAATGTTTTTTTTTTTAATTTCGTTCACGAGCTTTTTTTTTAATTTTTTTTCAAGGTTTTTTTTTTTTTTTTTTATACATAATAATTATCTACAAAATTACTGAGTAATTATTAAATAATTTAGTAAAAAAACTAATTCAAAAGAAAATTAATGTAAAATTGTTTGAAAAGATCATTTTGTGAAAGCAAACACAATTTTATTTCCAAATGAAAATGAGATTTTTCAAGAAATGAAAATCATTTGGTATTCTATAGTTTTTTATTATTATTATTATTGGTTTTACCGAAATGAGGATATCAGACATGCTCTTTCCCTCCCAAGTTTTAAACAATTTGTGTATAAAACTGCAAAAAAAATTTATAATTCCATTCCAAATATTAATAATTCTGTTTTGAATGATCTAAGCAACTATGTTTACGACATTTCTGATTTCAAAAATCGCAAAAGACCTCGTGCTGTCCTGAATATTATTCATTAACGTTCCGATATCCTCCTTTCCGAATGACCATGCAGTTTCTCCATTGAGTCACAATTTCCCCTCCAATCGTTTTTGTTTGTTCCTATTGTTTATCTATTTTTTATTACCTTCTTGAAATTATAATAATAATATATGCATAATTTTTTTTCATTAATTAATAAAAATTCGAATAATTAATTTTTAAATAAATTAATAATATACTTATATTACTCTTTTTCTATCTAATCAATGGGCTTAAAGCTTAAGAAACTTCCCTCACTCACAAAGCAGGAGATAGAGGTTGCTAAGCAACCAAGGTTCTCCGTCAATCTGGCAAATCGTCGTCGTCGTATTATTATTATTTATTTACTGTTTAAGATTGCTTTTAAGCGTTTTGTTCTTACATTAAATTCTAAATTTTAAGGTGTAACCTATATCTTGGCTCATCCATTTATTTCTTTTCTTTTCTTTATTTGCTATCATTATTTTGCAGATAGTCTGAGAGCTAATCTTATTAATTGAAAGTAGAAACAATTTTATTTGCGAGTTTATTTCTAAAAGCAGCTGCACATATCTTGTCCGTATCCTGCTAAGACTTGCAAAATGTGGTATCAGCTGTGCCAACTTTATTTCTTCGTGGATAATACAAATAAACAATTAGATCAATCTTCATTGTAGCAATCTATAAAAAGATTATATGGCCAAAGAATTTGGATGTTGTGATGTTATAAAAGGAATGAATGTAAAAGTTATTAGCGTGCTGAGTTTGGATTTTGAATTTAAATTCTCACCTGTTTCTCAAAGAATATATCAATAAAATTTAATAAATTTGTTTGTAATTTGTATGAACATATATAGCTGAAAAAAAAGATTCAATTAAATAAAATAGTAAATTTAAAAAAATGTAATAAATTTTTAAAAAAGTAAGTTAAAAATAGTAAAGTAAGAGTAGAAAGTTTAAAATAGTAAAGTAAGAGTAGTAATTTAAAAATAATAAATTAAAAAAAATATCCCCTTGGAATTCTTTAGTAATGAGTACCAGCTAGCATGCGAATGGATGAAAGTTCGATTCTCCATTAACGGTATGAATTACATTAATTGTCTTCATAAACAAGGAGACTTGAGTGCGATTTTAACTCTACGTGTGGGTGTGTTACATCGACAACAGGGTTATTTGGTGGATTTCCTCTCATACGACTCACAAATACGGATTAGTTATTCCTGAAAGACATCCAAAAAGGATATTAGAGAGTTTTTGCACACCGTACGTTAGTTACCGTAGGACGTCCGTTAGCTTTTTCTCCCTAGCGCGCATGCTCAGTTTCCTATGAGCATACGCGCTAGGGAGAAAAAGCTTTTTCGTCCTACGGTAACTAAACGTACGGTATCAAAAACTCTATTATCTCTTTTACACATCAGAGATTATTTCTGGTACAAGAATACAATGTCTTAGATGAAAGAAAATAAGTTTTTTTTTTTTTCAAAAATTTAACAAGGTATTTCATTGTACTAAAAACTTACTAATATTTTATAATATATTTACTTTTTTTTAATATATTTTATAATATATAAATAATATTAATATATTTTATAATATATTTATATAATTTAATTACTTTTATAATTTATAATATTGAATGAAATTTCTTGTTTGAAATACAACAGATAAGTTCACCACCTCATTTGTGGGAATGTTTTTTATTCGATACCATTGATCCTGAAGGAAGTATTGTAAGGATAGGAAGTGACAACGTCGCGTTCGAGATTCAGAAATCAGGAGAAGAGATATGGAATAATTTATCTCATCACCAAGCAGGTGAGACATATTATTTTTATTTATTTATTTTTATTTTACATGTTCAAGATTCTTTTTAACATTTTAAACAAATTTTTTGTTATATATTTTTTTTAGTGTGACATCGTAAATTTAAGATATTAAATAAGAAAGAAGATTCTAATATTTTTTTTATAAATTCAACATTAAAATACCATATTTGTCTGAATAATTTATAACCACAATGGCTTCATATTTTTGTAGTATCAAACTTTCTGTTCATGCGCATGAAAACATTGGAAGACTTAACTGTTAAACACTACAATAATGTCTTGTTCTATATGAACGAACTATATATATAGTATATATATATATATATATATATACAGAACTCTATTTACAAAAAATAATTAAAGATAATTTGATTCAAAAGTGCAGTTCACTCCAAGGACGGAGATTTTCAGAGTTCTTTAGTTTACGATGAATCTATTGCACTGGTGTGCGGCAGACTTTAATTATCACACGGCGTGATACACGAAACCACAAAGACCTCACTTTACAGACAGGCGGAATCTGCAGCCTGTTCAATCACTTCAAACGGAAAAAGCAACACTTCTGGTGGACTCGTCACAGAATTCTCTCCCTTCTTCTCCAAAAACCTCCCTTTAAGACAATCCGTCAAGGGGAAGGGGTCAGCTTCCATCACTTCTTATTGCAGTAGACATTTCTCAGCACGGGATCTATCACCCGTCACGATGAAACAACTCATGGTATAGTTCATATTCCATCTGTAATTGTTTCGACCTGTGAAGATCGCACAGGCATTCGCTAATTTCCTGAGTCTTATTACACATGATACCGAACATCTGCTATGAGATTTGAGTGACAGATTGTTCTCATTAGTACAAAACACTAATTGCAAGTAATATAACTATTCACAACACTGCTTGTCTGTTGTCAAAATTTAGTAATGGATTTTTATTATATTCTTGTAAAATAACATATATTCCTCTCTCCTGAGAATGAAATGCCAAAACTCTTGTCATGAGAAAAAAAAAATGCTACACAATGCATAAAATAGTATATGTAATAATTATGTTCACTGACTGTTTTGGTTTATAGAGAGAGTTTCTTTAAACTGTTGCTAAATTTATTTATTTAAAACACTTTGTTGACTGACTTAATGAAGTCATATATACAATAATAT